>NNCF01139505.1:31205-66132 GCA_002313205.1 Laupala kohalensis
TAGTTGTACCTACTAAGACGCGGTTTGTCCCGCACAGACAAGTTCATACGATATTTGAATGTCGGCAGACGGGATAAGGTCACAGAAGGAAGAAATTTTTATCGCTTCATAAAGAATGTAACCTTCGCAATCACTAATCACAAATGGTTTGAACCGCGCAAGACCTTGGTTGAGACATTGGCGGGACATGTAGATTATAATACTTATTGGTGTAAACGTGGACTGCGGGAAGATTCAGGGTGTTCTTGCGGCAACGGGGGGGAGACAGTACCGCATGTTCTTCGATTGCCCCCATTACGATCAAGAAAGAGAAGAATGGTAGCATGCACTGCGACAGAAAGGAATGTAAGTGTGGAATAATTTCGAACGATTTATACGCACACAAGATGTATATAAAGTCACTTCAATATATGTGGAAAAATCTGTGACATAAGGGAACTAATCGTTAGATAGTAGGACAGGTACTTTACCCGCGGTTAGGAACAGGTACCAGCCATAGGGATACGCATGGCTTATCCCTAAGGTTGGGCAAAATGGTACCGCTCATGCAGGAGGGTGACAACGCATATGGACGATCGATGGCCTTACGCCTATATATATTCAATAATGTTACCCTATTATGTACTTCTATACGGATAACAACAGACGATGATATGAAAACGTAAGGATTTAAAACAAAGATACCTAAAGAGAGGAAAATATTATATGTTATACTATTAAGCACGAGTGTATGATACACCGTAGTTCTAGAAGGAAGAAAGACATTAAAGGTTAGAAAGAAATGTATGTTAAAACCCCGGTATTTACTGTATAGCAGCGGCACGGGGAGTATGCAAATAAAGCGAAAAAAAATTAATGTCCATCTGTTTACTTATTCGTTCAACTCTTGTCTTTCTCTCGGTTACTAAAATTGGACTACAGAAAGATGTAAACAAGAACCTATAAAATGTTAAAACCTTGATTAGAAAGGTTAAAATTTGTGTTAAATGATTTTTAAAAAACACGAAAAAAGGATAAAAACATAGTATTGTGCAAATCAAAACCGTGATTTAGTTATAAATGAGTTTATGCTTACAAAGGAGTTATATTTAACAAATACGAGTAGTTGGAGGCCAGTCAATCCATGTAATTTAACGTTGGTGGTGGCCACAGGTTTTAACCCTTTTAATCAAGGTTTTAAAATGTTTAGGGGTAAATTAATAATCATAGACTTACGACCTTTAATGGGCGACCAATATATATTTATGAGCTTTAAATCACAAATATAAACTGAACGTCCATTAAAGGTCGTAACTCGACAATTATTAATTTTATTTGATTATATAATGGTCGTACATTGTAGTAGAATGTTTACCAGTAGTTATTTTCTGATTGCCAATTTTAGTTTTTTTACCTTTTATTTTTTTAAAGTCGAGTTATAATTTTTTATATGAAACTTATATTTTATTGAGACAGGGTTGTGAGAGGATGTTCTTGATGTTTAGTACATACCTTAAAATTGAATGGCAGTAAGTGTTCAATCTAAGAGATGTACCGCAGAGTGGTATTGCTACAATGGAAAAAGAAATTACCCTGCTGGAAATGCATTCATGGGTGTATTTGGGACACCCACTTGGTGCCAGTGCTTGGACCCCATGAGTGCCAGTGCTTGGGGCCCACGGGTGCATATTGCTATCCCAGGAACAATTACTTGTAAATTTTTCTTGAGTGTCTAAGGGACTTACGAGAACTAGAGATGAAGTGAAACATATCTAAAATTTGAGATAATAAATGCAACCTACACGACTTGCCATCTCAGGGTATAAAATATCTATCAGGGTAGGCATCTAAAATGGAATCTGGAAAGGAATCTAAAAAATAATCATAGTAAATAATTTCAAAAAAATAAAAATAAAAACTACATTCCTTCTCTTCATATTTCTATGAACTGTTTTCAATTTTGATCGTATGGACTTTCTTATTTCGAACAAGTTTGTCCGACCACATATTTCTTCTTCAGCGCGTGGAACTACTTCAGAACCTATTCTGAATTTCAGTAAATCTGTGCAATACTGCACTTTGTTGGGGTTGCAAGATTGCCTTTCGAACGTGCTACTAGTAGCACCTGTGCTATTAGGAGTCTTGTGCAGTTGCGCTCCTCTGGAACATATTCTCTATTGTATAGAGACAGTCCATTAGAAAGTTTGTTTATGCTTTACCGTAATTTAATAAACTGTCAATAAGGAATTGGAAGTATATATCATAACACAGAATAATTTAGATGTATTGATAAATAAGTCACTCATACTAGTACAATCGAGTATTTTGCTCAGACTCGGTGACTCCGAATCGTTGAATGTAAATGGATCGACGAGCTGCATCTTTAGAACGGTTTTGCATGTCGACTCATATTGAAACATCTTTTCGCAGGACTTAAGTCAGGAATTTCTTTGTCTCGCTACTTACTGATAATTAAATTTCCTTTACTTATTGAATAACTTTCAAAATGTCACCTTCTGTTATAAATATAAGTCTTTTATTTTATAACTGCTGTATTTTTTTTATATTTTACTTCTGCTTCATGCAGGCACCGAGGAAACTGTAGAGGTGATTATTATTTTAAAAATGAATCAGGTAAATGAAGTTTGATTGGAAAAAGCATGCAAATATATTTCTATAAAACTTCTAGTAATATATTTACAAATCCATATGAATTCATTTCCATTCTCTCGGCTCACTAACGCTTAGAGGAGGAGAAGCTGCAACCTAGCGGAGAAACGATGAAGTTTCCATCGAGGTTTCGCTCGTCATTACTACGCTGCGCTTGTGTCTTGTTTGTCCCAGAGTGCGTCGAGAGAGAGTGTGGCCGATCCATTCCCCACCACCGAGATCCGTCATGTAACCCTCAAACTCTCGTGTGATTCAAATACACAAATGAAAGTACAAAATGTTTGTTTCACGTGATGCACCACAAGGTAGCATGCCAGTCAAATGCTTTCCTGGCACGAGGGGGCAGCGGCGGCGTCCGCGACTGCTTGTAAAACTAAAACGCCTGTAAAATCTAAAGTATTCGTGCAAATATTACGATTTAAAGACAGTTTTCATCTTTCTTAAATACACAAAACACAGAATGCACTTAGTTGGATTAGGATTTATTTTTGTGTACTTGAATTACTCTCTTTAAGTAGGAGTATTTTAACACGTCTATTCTTAAAACCTTTTTTCAATAATTTTGGTTAACGATTGAAGATGGACATGCTGTCTCGGAGTTTTTTTGTAGAACTTTTGAGGCGACCAATATTGCTGTTTATTGTTGCTACCTACCTATTGTTGCTAGATCCGATAAGGCAGCGTAAGAAATAATATCTCTCGGAAGATTGACTTTTCCCCCGATTTGATTGTGTATTATCATTGTTGCCTGTTACTTGTGATACCTAAGATAACAAAATAATTATGAAAATCTCACCAGAGAAAGTATCTATGAATTAAAAAAAGGATCGCCAAAATCGGATTTTTGGTTATCGAGTGTCATGGATTGAATAAATTCAATTGAAATGTATCTTGGAATTTTAAATTCGCTTCCCATTGACGGAAAAATGGCACAGCCAATCCCAAACCTGTCCCGAATCGGTCACACTCTCTCGAGACGCACTGGTTTCTCCTTTCTTGTATTCTTTCTTACTGAGAAAGAAACAAATATTACTGGTCCTTATTTTGAAATAATGTTGAATAATATATGTAATTGTTATTGACTGAGCAAACTTTATGCGTTGAACCCTTAAACACTTAATCTTTTTTTACAATAGAATTTTTATATTTATTTTCATTTCTCTAGTTCTAAGAGTGGTACTTAGAACTACATGTATGCTGCTGAAGCTCTGCGAAAAGTTGTAGAAAATTTGAAGTTAATAAATCTGCTAAATTCTTTGTAAAGTTTCTTTTCGCTTGAAACACACATTGTTTCGAGTTTTTCACGATGCATTTTTAATTTATATTGAGTACTCTTACACAAAACGTTTAAATTTTTCAGATTTTTTAATGTTATAATATAATTATTAAAATCTGGAGAGATACAGTGATTGTCATGGGTCATATTTCCTTCCTTTTGAAAAACATTTAGAAAAGGTAAGCACTGATATAGACTATGTAAATTATACGTTTATAAAATATGTTTCGAATTAAATATGTTTCAACCAGTCAATTAAAATGTTTGGCTTCAGAGGAAATGTTTAAACTACAAACTAATTCTTATATTCTTTAAATTCGACTGTAGTGTCTCATAAAACTAAAAACTGCACTCCATATCATACAATCTTGGCGAATTGCTGATCAGTACATTAATGCTAATGTAATTTAAACCTGTGGTATAACAGAAATTTCTAACATCCTCTTGGATAGTAAACATAACGTTGATTAAGGTCGTTCCCGTTGTTTTAATTAACACTGGTTACTCGTTACAGCTAACAAGACTTTTCTTTCGATCTTTCAAACACCAACGTAAGCTTTAGTAATTAAAGAGTCATGCGACGGAGAAGATTACAAAGATACATCTTCAAATAAAGACACTTGACTACTTCTTCTGCTCTGGCAAAACGGTCGTCACTCGCGCACTGAAGCGCTGATGGGGGGAACGGGAGGTAGCTTCTGTTATGAAAATATGATAATTTTTTGTTGATATTCGTCTTTAAATGATTTCGTTAGTTTGTCTTAGTGTAGTAGCAATCGTCTTTCTATGTGAGAGTAGCGGTAGGAACGGAAACTGTTGAATGTTTACGGTTAGTCGTACTCTACGAATGCACGCTTATATTCAATGTCATGTAACTTTACTCAGAGAAAATATAACCAACAAAATATTCGAACGGAACGCGTTGTGTTTATTGTAAAGTAGTTGCAGAAAAATTCTTAATCCGTTCCAGGAGATTTATAAATTCATTTCTTGTTTGTTATATTTGTGGGCACAGTCTCTCTTTCTCTGTACTCATCATTACTCCAACTGTCATCAGAGAAATCATTGGCTAACGCAGAGGATTGTCTCGATCGAAATTTGGATGCGTGTCAGCGCGGTTCTTGCAGCTGAGAGTAATTCCTGCGGCTTTATGCAAAAGCAAATGTAGTTTATTATCATCTCGCAATAACATCTGTGATCAGTGATCAGTGCAGATAGTAGTCGATGTTAGGTCAAAGATATTTACTTGAATTAGAATATGGACAGAAAATAGCCGGAAGCGTGGCCTAGGAAGTTGTTGCACCGATTACTTTATTTATTAAATGTAATTTACTAGAGCAAAAACATATTAAGTGGGTTGCTTATTGAAATGAAAAGTTTACAAAATTATTTATGAACAATATTTTTTTAAAAGCAACTTTAAAGTAATCCCCATTAAAAGCCATTTTATTTTACTGTTATTA
Source organism: Laupala kohalensis (assembly GCA_002313205.1). Taxonomy (NCBI): domain Eukaryota; kingdom Metazoa; phylum Arthropoda; class Insecta; order Orthoptera; family Trigonidiidae; genus Laupala; species Laupala kohalensis. Next base: position 36,594 of record NNCF01139505.1, read on the forward strand.
TACGTCCAAAATACAAACATTTCCTTTTCGCATTTTCTTTATCAAAAGAAAGATCTGTAATAAACAACTGGTGGTATTTTATGTTTGCTTTTAGAGGCACAGCTAATTATGAAGAAGGTAAAACTGACAATTACTTAGTCAAAGTAATTAGAAAGTACATAAACGTACACATTTTAAAAAAATGAAATGAAAATCTAAAAAACTTGAAGCGCTCTTTTTGAAGAAATTTAAAAAAAATGTATTAGTACTTAAAACTTATGACACTTCAAGCTCTTAAAATTTAGATTTTCTTTATTTGAAAACATCTTTACTTTCTGTGCCTCCTTAGTACTTGCGCCTATGCTGAGTGACCAAGGAAAGGACATCTTTCCACCCTTTTTTTGATTTTCAATTTTCTGAAAATTATTTTTTACTTGTTAGTACAGTATTTTCAAACAAAAGCTTGTTTTAAAAAATATACGTTTATTTTATACTTTTTAGTATTAGAATTTGTTTATTTATTTGTCTTCTTATTCATATGTATATGACTATTAATATTTTGTGTTGTTCACTTTTTTCTAATCAGATGTTCAGTGATGTTTCTCATTATATTCCTTTCTGATTGAGCCTTGTTGTGTGTTCTATGGTGGTCTCCAATAGTTAAGAGCAGTCTAAATCATATATCATGAGATCTGTTAGTGAACTCTGCTTAGCGACCAGTGGCGAAAGATTTCGGCCCTAAGTACATTACGGAACAATCGACTGTGTTGCCTGTCATCTACTGGACAGTAGATAAAATAATAAATAAGACACAATAAAAAAGGCTCTCCAGTGACCTCCCTCATCCATCATAATGAATAAAGAATTGTGCTCCTAATACAAAAATACAAATGAGCACGTACTCGACTGTCCTGCCATATGCTAATAATAAGGGCTTCAGTGCTTACCGTCCACATCCATAATCAAAGCAACTGAACGGTACCATAATAATTTATTATAACACAAACCACTAATTTCTGTAAAATTTCAATTCGATCGGAAACTTGGAAAAAACCGAAAAATTAATCACAAATTTTGAATACCAAGGGAAAAAATAATACGAACTTTAAATGTTCATAACAACACATATTTAGCCACCCTAAGGCCATTGAGTTCTCAGCGCGCTACAAACCTTAATTTAGGTGTCAGGATCAAAGAAACCAGCACAAACTAGATGTATTTCCGTTCAGCATCGCGTAGTTCCTGTGGCCCTTGGCATGACGAGATCCAGTGTAGCCATCGAGACGTATCTAACGAACCCAAACTCGGTGTGACTACGGAGATCTCGTAGCCACTCACCTTCAGTCTCCATCATCAGACCATCTGAATGTTACCAAAATATTGTCGATTTTATATATGTGTATCAAAATTTCAGATTGATCGGATAATGGGAAGTGAATTGAAATAATGCGATTAAAAGATTTGTCAACCAGCAGTGAATCTAAATAAAGGCTTGTAATAAATGTGAAAATACGGTTGCGATGTACATTTGTGGCATAATCTATGAGCAATATAAGCAATGAACACTGCATAGTGCTTCGGCAAAGTTGGTATCTGTTGGATGTCTTCAGAATTATCAGAATTGAATGTGTGATGAATTTGAAATTATGAAAATTAAATATGAAAGAGTAACTGACGAAGCGATAATCAGGAGTTGATATAATAGTTGTGACATTCGTCGTATGGAGCGAGGTACACACAGCACTTGTGATAAAGATGACGAAGAAATTACGTGTTTTCAGTGAAACATATAGTTTTCGCTTTTTTTAAATACATTGTGTCTATTGTAAAACATTAAAAAAGAGAACGATAAATTTTCCTATTAGAATACTTCTTAAATGTTTTAGATTATTTAAAAAACAAAGTTAAATTCTCAGATTTTAAGCAGCATACATGTAGTTCTAAGTACCACTCTTAGAACTAGAGAAATGAAAATAAATATAAAAATTCTATTGTAAAAAAAGATTAAGTGTTTAAGGGTTCAACGCATAAAGTTTGCTCTGTCAATAACAATTACATATATTATTCAACATTATTTCAAAATAAGGACCAGTAATATTTGTTTCTTTCTCAGTAAGAAAGAATACAAGAAAGGAGAAACCAGTGCGTCTCGAGAGAGTGTGACCGATTCGGGACAGGTTTGGGATTGGCTGTGCCATTTTTCCGTCAATGGGAAGCGAATTTAAAATTCCAAGATACATTTCAATTGAATTTATTCAATCCATGACACTCGATAACCAAAAATCCGATTTTGGTGATCCTTTTTTTAATTCATAGATACTTTCTCTGGTGAGGTTTTCATATATATTTTGTTATCTTAGGTATCACAAGTAAAAGGAACAGTGATAATACACAATCAAATCGGGGGAAAAGTCAATCTTCCGAGAGATATTATTTCTTACGCTGCCTAATCGGATTTAGCAACAATAGGTAGGTTGCAACAATAAACAGCAATATTGGTCGCCTCAAAAGTTCTACAAAAAAACTCCGAGACAGCATGTCCATCTTCAATCGTTAACCAAAATTATTGAAAAAAGGTTTTAAGAATAGACGTGTTAAAATACTCCTACTTAAAGAGAGTAATTCAAGTACACAAAAATAAATCCTAATTCAACTAAGTGCATTCTGTGTTTTGTGTATTTAAGAAAGATGAAAACTGTCTTTAAATCGTAATATTTGCACGAATACTTTAGATTTTACAGGCGTTTTAGTTTTACAAGCAGTCGCGGACGCCGCCGCTGCCCCCTCGTGCCAGGAAAGCATTTGACTGGCATGCTACCTTGTGGTGCATCACGTGAAACAAACATTTTGTACTTTCATTTGTGTATTTGAATCACACGAGAGTTTGAGGGTTACATGACGGATCTCGGTGGTGGGGAATGGATCGGCCACACTCTCTCTCGACGCACTCTGGGACAAACAAGACACAAGCGCAGCGTAGTAATGACGAGCGAAACCTCGATGGAAACTTCATCGTTTCTCCGCTAGGTTGCAGCTTCTCCTCCTCTAAGCGTTAGTGAGCCGAGAGAATGGAAATGAATTCATATGGATTTGTAAATATATTACTAGAAGTTTTATAGAAATATATTTGCATGCTTTTTCCAATCAAACTTCATTTACCTGATTCATTTTTAAAATAATAATCACCTCTACAGTTTCCTCGGTGCCTGCATGAAGCAGAAGTAAAATATAAAAAAAATACAGCAGTTATAAAATAAAAGACTTATATTTATAACAGAAGGTGACATTTTGAAAGTTATTCAATAAGTAAAGGAAATTTAATTATCAGTAAGTAGCGAGACAAAGAAATTCCTGACTTAAGTCCTGCGAAAAGATGTTTCAATATGAGTCGACATGCAAAACCGTTCTAAAGATGCAGCTCGTCGATCCATTTACATTCAACGATTCGGAGTCACCGAGTCTGAGCAAAATACTCGATTGTACTAGTATGAGTGACTTATTTATCAATACATCTAAATTATTCTGTGTTATGATATATACTTCCAATTCCTTATTGACAGTTTATTAAATNTTTTTCGCTTTATTTGCATACTCCCCGTGCCGCTGCTATACAGTAAATACCGGGGTTTTAACATACATTTCTTTCTAACCTTTAATGTCTTTCTTCCTTCTAGAACTACGGTGTATCATACACTCGTGCTTAATAGTATAACATATAATATTTTCCTCTCTTTAGGTATCTTTGTTTTAAATCCTTACGTTTTCATATCATCGTCTGTTGTTATCCGTATAGAAGTACATAATAGGGTAACATTATTGAATATATATAGGCGTAAGGCCATCGATCGTCCATATGCGTTATCACCCTCCTGCATGAGCGGTACCATTTTGCCCAACAATAGGGATAAGCCATGCGTATCCCTATGGCTGGTACCTGTTCCTAACCGCGGGGAGATAGGTACCTGTCCTACTATCTAACGATTAGTTCCCTTATGTCACAGATTTTTTCCACATATATTGAAGTGACTTTATATACATCTTGTGTGCGTATAAATCGTTCGAAATTATTCCACACTTACATTCCTTTCTGTCGCTGTGCATGCTACCATTCTTCTCTTTCTTGATCGTAATGGGGGCAATCGAAGAACATGCGGTACTGTCTCCCCCCCGTTGCCGCAAGAACACCCTGAATCTTCCCGCAGTCCACGTTTACACCAATAAGTATTATAATCTACATGTCCCGCCAATGTCTCAACCAAGGTCTTGCGCGGTTCAAACCATTTGTGATTAGTGATTGCGTAGGTTACATTCTTTATGAAGCGATAAAAATTTCTTCCTTCTGTGACCTTATCCCGTCTGCCGACATTCAAATATCGTATGAACTTGTCTGTGCGGGACAAACCGCGTCTTAGTAGGTACAACTACTAACGTTGCGGCCATCATGCTGTGACCTTCTTCAGGGCAATGCTCTGCAGAGTACGAAAGGGACTCAGGTCTGTACGACTCCGACGTTGCCCTGAAGAACGCCACAGCATGATGGCTGAAACATTGGTAGTTGTATCTACTAAGACGCGGTTTGTACCGGANCTCTGCAGAGTACGAAAGGGACTCAGGTCTGTACGACTCCGACGTTGCCCTGAAGAACGCCACAGCATGATGGCTGAAACATTGGTAGTTGTACCTACTAAGACGCGGTTTGTCCCAGACAGACCTGTTCATACTGTCTCCGGCCGCGGCAGCCTACGTTTACATCTTACGTTGTATTGTCTTCTACCAAACTCTGTTAGACAAAGTTATCGAGGCCCCATCTTTCTGCACCATATGATGTCACCGTAGTTTATAACGGAGCACATGTTCTTCTATTTGTAAATCAATTGGTAGTAACCCTAAAACAACAAGTATTGATTTAGTAACCACGCTGCGATATCCCCAATCCACTACAATATAGTATACTTGATAGTTTACGTTCCAAATGCATCAGTTTTCGCGTTACCACCATATAACACTGCCATGTGTCATTACTAGCACAATTCACCGCGATGTAATTGTTTCAATTCTCGACCGAGGAGAGTCTGTTTTGTCATTCCTACCCGCTGTAATCCATAGACCATTTTAAATATTTTCGCTCTTAAATGTGCTACATGTTTTAGAAACGTTAGCTTATTATCTATCACCACCACCAAATAATCTGGTCTTTGAGACGGAGGCGCCATGCACCTACTTTCACAATTGGTTTTTACATTTGGACGCCGTACAATGTTGGCCAAGGATCATACCCACAGTCTTGTTTTCCGATATTTCCAAATCTATTTCTGCACTGTAATTTATTAATTTCATCAATACTGCGGCACCCTGGTGCTCAATTTCATATCTACTTTTGCCAGGAGTAACGGGAACCAAATCATCAGCGTAGGCTGTGATACGTATCCCTTCGGAAGCCAAGCGATCCAAAACAGCATTTAACGTGACATACCACAAAAGGAGCGCCAGAAGGCTCCCCTGAAGACACCCTTGCAGCAGTTCATGATATAGCCTTTCCTGTCCCATCTCCAGAACCACATATCTGTCTCGGAGATAATCTCGTAGCAAGGACATTGTTATTTCTGGGACGCCTTCCTTACGCAATTCCTCTAAGATAATAACCCAATTTACGCTATCAAATGCGCCTTTAAAATCTACGAATATTAATAGTGTATATTTACTTCCTGGGTTTTCTACTACCCTTTCATGAAACCAAATTGACATACACTTAATTTCCCGTCTATAATTGTCTGAATCTCGCGTGCAAGTATTTTATCTAATAACTTACCTATCACAGGTAATAATGTGATAGAGCGATATGAAGATGACATCTCTGGGTCCCGATTACTTGGTTTCTTGAAGAGACGTAAGTCCCCAACTTTCCACGCCCGCGGAAAATAACCATTGTGCTTACATAAATTAAATAAAACAGTTAACTCGCCCACATATCTGGTGCGCTTATGTTTCACCATATCCGGTGTAATTTGGTCATAACCCGGGCTTTTACCAATCTTTAGCAAGTTAATGACTTTGTTTACCTCCGCCACCGTTATCCATGCATCATCTTCTAATTCGTGATAACTATACTCTCGCTGAGGCATCACATGCGCTTCTCCACAAGTTAATATTCCTTCCACAATATTATTTCCTGTCGTGAACAAATCCTTCGTATCCATTATCCTTCGTACTTTGCCATATTGTTTTGCTCTTCAGCTTTTCTCTCCCTATTATATAAGGCATGTCCCATACATTTGTCTTTACAGTCTCTTCCCCCAATACTCATGCTTTTTCTTACAAAGTAAACGACGATATTTCTTTATTTATCCCATTTACTCCATACGCGCAATCGCCCTTGCAGACGTATTTCCTTTTTGTCTTTGATATTTCCTTCGTAACTTCCAAATTTTCTTCTTCTTAAAAGACATTTCCGCCGACCGTCACGGTTACCCGGTCCGATACCTATCCTGCTTGAACCCACAATGCGGTTGCACCGTTCTTATAATATCCTGTTGTAAGGCATGAACCCGTTCATCAATATTTAATGTATCCTCCTCATGTGCTTATTATCCCCTTGGCTAGGGGCTCTGGAGATATTTTACCCAATCAACTTTCCTATAATTGTACTTTCTCTGTCGTTGCATTTCACCTCTCTCTATTTCCTCGATAGTATACTAAATGGTTAAATGATCACTCGTTACAACATTATGAGGAATATGGCGAAGATAGATGCCACGGGTCATGTCGGAGCCAACCAACTTCATGGTATTGACAGTCTACAATGCGGCCTTCACTTTCCAGATCCCCAAGGTCCATTCATCGACTGGGGTAGAGGAGGGGTCAGCGAGGGTAGCAGTGTGGTCTGGGGAGTGGAATGAGTTTCCAGGATATCACCGAAGATCTCAAATTTCCATGCTGAGTCATATGTGGGATTGGATGAGCCGGGAATACGGAGTGGGGTGATGGAAGTGGAAGCATTTCTGAGGGTTCTCTGGATCTTCTATACATCGTGGAAAGAGGAAACGTACACCCTTTCACCCCATTCACTCATTTCGTACTTTAAAGTATCCATTGTTAGATGGAAACAACATTAGTTAGAACAATACGAGGACTGACACCGATACATCATCACCTATTATCAACATAGAGAAATGAATCAAAGCGTTCATTTTACTGCTTAGCAAGGTCTCACTGTTGAATGAGAATCATCGCCTATTAGTAAAGATAATTGCAAAATTCAACATTTATCAAACCTGGTGATAGAATCTACATAAAAAAGCGAAATACCACTCACTGACTGACTAATCACAAAATCTCAGAAACTTACAAACACGTAATTTGCCAGATGGGTTCCTTATAAGGTATAGACATCCGCTAAGAAATGATTTTACGAAAATCCGCCCCTAAAGTAGTGATACGTGTATTGAAATGTTTTATGTATCCCACCTGTAGCAATTTCAACCAAAAGTGGTATACAGATGACTGACTATCTTACAACAAGCATTGCGGGTGTAAGACGTCACTGGCACTCCTAGGAATGGGGCGGGAAGAAAGTGAGAAATAAAAATAAATTAACAATTCCACATTATATTTCAACCCGTAGTTTTCGGTGCCGTTAATATAGATATAGACGTCCATGAAGCTTACCCCTTGTATTCCCGGGGTAGGGTTGAGAACGAAGAAAAGGTTAAAATATTTTTAAAACTATATTAGTGTCAATACATCAATTTTTAAGGCGCAGAATAGCAGAGTCACACTATCAATGCCGTTTTAATCTACTATGAGGATATTTCCTTTGGGAAGAGGATGAAAGGGACGTGAAATGTAAAAATAAACGATATTAGTGTAAAGATCATTGTTTTGGGGGAAAATGAAATTAGTGGTAACTTTCCCAAAGACACGAACGTCCACGATAAGCTCGTATAAACCCCAGCACCCCTAGGGAAGGGATGCCATGAAAAATTTATCGTACATGACTAATTCCAGTGGCGAGTCCATAATTTTCAGCGTCGCTGAGTAGATTGAGAAATCCAGATATGAAGTAAGTCTAAAATAGCCCTCATGGAAGAAAGACACCACTAACACCCCTTGGGATAAAAAACATCTGAAAACATTTTGAAATACAAACAGTGAAAGTTCTTTCACCGATAGTTTTAGGGTGACGAGATGTTGGAATAACCAATTCCGGTAAATAAAGTTAAGATCACATACGGGCATGGTATTCTTAGAGAACATAAAAATAAGGTAAGAAGGTCGATATTAAAGTGGAGAGAATGGTTTGTATGTATTCTTAGATGAAGAATGGTATTTTCAAAGACATTATGTACCCTTCAGACCACATGACGTGTGCGACACTCGTAGGGGTGAAGGTTTAAAGAGCATAACACAAAATTTACCAAAAATGTCCGCTAAGAAAGCATTGTACGAAAATTCACCCCTAAAGGAGTGAAATGGGAAATATGTTTTCTAAAAACTCTTTCTAAATTACATAAGTGAAAATAAGGGATTGAGGATATACACAAATACTATCAAACCACCATCATTAATGGATAACATTCTCACTGCATATGAATGGGGAAGTGAGAAAGAATGAAGTTGCAACACATTACAAAATTCACGTGAGCAAAGTCTCGAGGACTCAGCTAATTTTAATAGAAGAGCAGTCTGTATCAGCAAAAACTGCTCCCATAATTCCCCTAAACGTCCACTCTTTTCTCCAGGGATTCAGGCATTTTCACAATTTCACATATTCTCTTCACGAGTGACACTGTGACCTAAATAAAATAGACCTTTCTATTAACATCATATTAAAATTAACCTCAAAAATGAAGAAATGTATCGCTACCTTGCAAATTACTCTTCCAGATAGACATGTTCACAACAACAAAATCTACCACAGATTCACCAGTGGTAGAATACCTCCATATTAATCACAGTTGTCATTCCGCTGAAACGTCTACATTCTTGTGACGTGAAGGAGGGATTCCGGAACAAAAGATCATGTGGATTTTACAAAATGGACTTTTATAGAAGGGAATTCATTAGAAATGTTTTTTAACGGACATGGAAATACTGGCGCGTGTAAGCAGTGCTGACAACACTAGCTAGCATCCGGTCGAAATATTTAAAGGCATGGTAGCCACTAGTTCAGCAGTAGGGATTTTTCATCGAAGCCGGAACGTGTACTCAAGATTCAAAAAGTGTAGAATGGTTGTTGCTAAGTGAAACGTTTAGACAATCGGGCCAACGTAAGCTGAAGTGAGAAGGGTGGAGTAACCTGGAGTGGAGAGCAAATGGAGGGTTCGCGGTGGTGGATGATAGAATGAGGAGCAACTTGATGATCTGATGCGTGTGTAGACGTAAGTGGAGGGAAGATCTAGGGCTGTATGATAGAAGTGCGCAGCAACAAAGAAAACCGACCCAAGATGAAGATGGCACATTGGGTGAGAACAATGTACTAACGTCTGAGATTGCCGAAATAGACAGGATTTTGATTTGAAGATAAGAATGTACACATAATTATATAGAGGTGTGCTAGTAAAGTGGACTATGAGTCGATTGACTGGGCTTGGTGAAAATTTTATTTGTAGAATAGGAAATGGTCGTTTAATAAATGGGTGGGATGAAAGGCATTAAATAAGAGATTTTGGAATAGTGATCCCCAGTAATGGAGGAGGGATTATGAGATTGAAGCAAGATCGGTATATTTAGATTCAGATGTATTTTTAAGTTTCATGTAATGTTTGGACAATAAATGGTTGTTGTAGAGAAAAACTAGTTCATTGAATGTGGAGTTTGCCCTCAGATTTCCTTCCCCGTCAGTATCCAGGAACCAGAACCCGTTACGGAGGTGAGCAGAAGAGATAACAAGACACCTGTAACGTTGTTATTGATCAGTAAAAACATATTATTTACTTTTTTTGTGGGGCTTTACGACTCATGTCGACATCAAAGGTCATTTGAGCCCTAAAAACCTGTACAGGTAGGGAAAATGCAGTTATACACCAACATGACTCTCCTCGTGTGTGGGACTCGCCAAATGACTCAACCATACCCACTAAAACCCTCCTGAATTACAATATATCAAAACATAACTCAAAACCAAATATCAAAACATTGAGGACAAACAAATGAGGGGGGATATAACATGAGGGGGGACAAAGAATAAGGGAGGACAAAAAATGAGGGGTAAGACAAAATATGAGAGGGATGAAAAAATGAGGAAAATGAAAGATACCTAGCCTTAATAGCGTCGGGATCGAAAAGAACAAGAGGTGATCATGGAAAGTCAGAAAAGAGAATGGAAAGAGTCCGGCACAAGTAAGTGGAAGCAATGCCAGTCTCAGCTCGGGGCCCTGTGTTTGCCAAACACGTACTTTCTAGATGTAAATCCCCTGGGGGTACTAATTACAATAAAGTTTTTGCATAGCGAACCTGCGAGATATTGTACAAGCTATCCACATGCAAGTTACTTTTACGCATGCACAGAAGTTAGTGGAACACTAGTTCTCCTAGCGTCGTAGATTCCGACGCCTCTGTTTGCGTATGATGTTAGTGGTACGCTAAAGAGCGAGGTCGTAGCGGATTCTGATTTGGATTAGAGGTCATGTTCATATCTCAGAGGGTACGCGAGAGGTTTGTTGATTGTGTGTGTCGTATAAGCACGAGCTGGTGTACTCACAATACAGTTTAATTGTGTATGCTTGCACACAAGTGGTTTGTTTGGGTTCACAATTTTTATTATGATTTGATTCGAAGGTACCCTAAACAAAATTCATCGATTCCATCATGTACGTTACGCAGTTAACGATATCCACCTAATGTATACGTTAAGAAGCTTGTATGTACGTTATATAAAATCTCTCTAATTAAGAATATGACAACATTTTAAAGGTGTAAAACTTAACTTTTTTGTGGGGTTTTAGGGCTCGTCAACGGCAAGGTCATTAGAGCCCTTAAAAAACGTAACTGAGATAAACAAGACACTTCCCTTAAAATTATCAACTAGTTCAAACATTTACAAACGTAATATTCTGAGGTGGCTGATAGTGACATTAACTTAGAATATTTGTTGCAAAAGAGATTAACAAGAAAAAGATTCGTTTGGCAGAGATACTTTAATAATGACTTTCCAATGAAATGAAACTATGTTTTAAAGTTCTCACCTTCCTGTAGGGGAGGAAATATCTTCGTAAGTCACATAGAAAATTTGCTGTCGCTCCAATAAACTTTCTGTTATCACGGTGAGTTCAGAAGCGCCGGGGTCTCTCAAAATATATGAAGTCGAGGACTCAAGTGCGGTAAGTCAATGGTGAGGCGCCAGTGTCACGTTGGTCAAGGAAAGCAACAGTTATTTTAGTATGAACATTCGTGAACTTCTTTCGGAGATCTTTTTTTGGAGTAGTTCAGAATTTTCGTATACCTAACGAACAAAATACTCTTAACTGACTTACATCAATCATAGTTCATGATAAAATATTATGTCCTCCTCAGGAAGAGAAAATATGCCCCTATTCAAACTTTACGTCAGGACTACCCCACTCATACTGTTATGTATTTAGGTATCGTGATTATTCTACTTTCTGTATTTGTGAGTACAATATTGTTATGTACTGTTTCCAGGTATTTAATTACATTCATAGAGAAAAACAATTCTTATTAGTTTCCACTGCAACACTTTATTGATTCTTGAATGTGCCAGTTCTCAAGTGGATAGGAAAATTATTAACACATCACGAAAGTTAACACAGTAAGGATAATTTTAAGGAAAAATTTCTAGGAAGTTCAGTATATTAAACACGTTTTGTAAATTTTACCCGCATTTATCATCTCATATTTCACCACAGTATGCATTGTAGCGAGACACATCTGTAAAAACTTTGTAAAACTTTGTTTAGGATGACGTTGTATGATCCTCCACGTCACCATATACATTTCGTACTATTTTTAGAAAAAAAAATTCGTCTAGAGGAGAAGTAGAAACTATAACCGGACGATGACTTTACATGATAATGTACGATAATCAACTACAGAGCTTCCAACAATTGGATGATATGCTGCTCAGCAACGCAGTGCATGATGAGTGCGTAAACTACGCATAGCCGAGGCGCCATTGCGCCGGGAGGGTGAGGGGGTGAGCTGCATTCAACATCTCGACACGATGTGGGTGCCGTCAGTGACGAAGACTGTATCCAGAGCTCTCGCGCAGTAAGTTTATAATAATACTCTTTTCAAAAATCAAGACAAGAGGATGCTCTTTCTTTAACCCATCCTTAGAGGAATGGAAAGACAATCAGGAATTGGTACAAATTTTCACTTAGTACTGTTATTATTTCTAACAATGAACTATCACAAAGTAACGAAAGCATCGATCAATTATTTATTGTCATTTTTTAAATCCTCGATTCGTAGAGGCTACAACCGACAAGATATAACCTTAGTTATTGTTTGGGTAGAGGGTTCTTTCAAAACTGAAAATAAAAATTCCTACCTACACCTACTTCTCTTTCCATTCCCTTCGACGGTCGTTCGACGAAAATAGAAGAAAGAAGAATTTCAGTACTTTCCAGACATTCAGAGGTGACACTTTTGTTTTAAAATGTGAGTGGCATTTATGTGTTAACTTTTCTTCATCGATACTTGCATACTAATGTAAAAAATAAAGCGATCCTTGAAATTTGAGAAGGACACATGTTTACATAACCAGGAAAACAGGTTAACTTTTATATTTAAAATATATTAAAAGAAAGATAATGGTTTTTGAAGTTAAATTTCGATAAAGTCGGTAAAAAGTCCAAGATATATTCGCTTAAGCAGCGAAAATAGTGAGAGATATGTGGCAACTAAATGTGGCAATATTGTTCACTAGAAAGAGTTCTACTAAAGAATTCCGTGACAACATAGGTTTATCAACAAATATTATGGAAACATTATTAAAAATAGAAGTGTTAAAATACAATTTAAAAGAGTAATTTAAGGAGAAAGAAACCATTGATCATCAAATTTAATGAGTTTTTTGTGCAATACCAACAGCCGCGGACTGCCCAGAGTACCATGGACCAGCGCAGTTCACCTATCCATCGCTCCACCCCCATCGGTCAAAGCAGAAGATGAAGAAGTGGTCTCAGATGCTTCCAAAAGTGAAACTTTAAAGAAAGCAAAACATCATTTAAAATTAGCAGGTAATCAATAATACACCACATCTCAGAAGTGTATTGCCACTGGTTACTTGCTACCAAAACTACTCTCTCGGAGGATTTTCATGTTTATTTGCCATAAGATTGTTATAAAAACAACACCGACAATGGTCAACAGACACAATTTATGATATAATACAAGATGACATAATGCAAGTTAACTAGTACATACTATACAAGGTCAAGAAAAAAATAAAATTTACATATATTTTAATAGCAAAATAAAAAATGAACAATGTTAAGAAAAATAGTATGCAGAAAATTTGATATAAAATTGTTCAACACTGTATGAACATTCTCTAGTAAGGATTTTCTTTATTTGACGTTTGAAACTTGATTGGTTTAAATTGTGATGTACACAGGTAGACTATTATAAAATTTTGTAGACCTATACAATCAATTTCTTTGAGAGATACTATAATTGTTCTGTTGTATTCTTAATTTGTAATTATTGCGAGTGTTATAAGAGGGTGGGGTGCAATGGCTGCTCGATTGAAGATGTTCAGTCTGACATGCTAACGGGGGCGGGGGATATTCACGGATCGGTATAAGTGACGTATTTTTGTGCCAGTAACACTGATTTGTTACTAGTACGCAAGGGATTTCAATAAATTTCATTTTGAGATACGAAAGTGCTTCATGCGTGAGTTGTTCATTAGTACCACCCTTCCTGCTATTCTGATACACAGTGTGGTAAAATAAATAGTCTACTTATTATTTAGGTTAACTTATTGTCTTCCACTTAGTTCAAAACTTGACATCAAAGAGTAACCCTGATTCACGCAAAAGCGTCCTCATTGTACAGTGCCAGCTTTCTCAAGTTCATGTTTTGACTCCTACGACAGATTTTATTTCAATTTATGGACAGTCACTTAATAAATTAATAATTAACATTAGATCTGTGGGCTGCGCCTGATGAAATCTTAGAGACTTACTTTTCCATACTTCAAGGTCCTGGCTGATTTGCAGACACTTTCATATGAGTACCAGATGTTTCCCGAGGATAAAAAGGACTGTATCATAACTATAAAGCCGAGAAGTCGAAAACCTAAACTGTCCGTGGACCTCGAAACATTGCGGTGAGACCTCAACGTTTACAGCTAGTTATCACTAGGGATTGTGTGACTCGTCAAGATGCCGTAACATTAACATTACATTGTCTTGCATTTCTAAACTATGTATCCTTAAACAAATATTTTTTTATATTCAATATGATGATGCAATTATAAAATGGTGAAGTGAATTTAAGAAGAAATAAAAGTTAACGCATAATCGCTGATAGTACAACCCCACCGGCCTCCCCGTGATAAGGACGGGAACGGTATGACGACTACGCGGTGGGTGAACAATACAAAATACAAATAACACACACGAAAACAGACACGAGAAGCACACGGCTACACGCAACACATTAAATATAAGGAATCACGCTCTGCCATTAGTCCCATGCTAGAATACAGAGCTGGTCAATACAGGCAAAACACTTGTAAAATTTACATGGTGAAGATGCCGGATGAATGTGATTGATGCAGGTAACTGGGATGCGAGTCCAAAACCGAAGTCACGCAGTGTGCCTCCGTTGGGTTCGTCGTCTGACTTGGGCGCCGCCGCCCCCTGTGCCCCCCTCTTCATGAGAACCAGTCTCAAGAAGAATATCAAACCCAAGGGTATCAACTATTCTCAACACTCATCATTTGGTAACTCAACACAAGTCGTGCAAAAACTCCATTAACAAAATTCATATGCATGATATTTTCTCACATATGGTAATAAAATATGATTTATGAGTTCAAACTACCTGAAAAGTCAGTAATCTAAAACATCAAACTAATAAAACTTTATATGGCATTTTATAAACCAAACAAAACATGAAAGTTTTAATTTCCATTTCATTATTTATCAATGTGGCGAAAACGTAGATTGTGACTTTTTATGTCTTCAGCACGGAAAAAATACCCGAGCTGGGGTAGCTAATGTATTGACTGCCAGCCGGACAGACAACACATGAGCTCGAAGAGCTAATAACCATCTGCTATGACGCAAGTTTCCGTCCTACTGTACCACAGCGTACAGCATAAGCTTTCACCAGGTAAGTGCTAATCTACAAGGCAAGAAAAGGGAAACTGTAGTAGAGGATGTTGCCAACCAGTAAGCATGTAATACTAATTCGACGTGACCAGACGTTGACTCATCTAACTGCGACTTTCTTGACGATATTAATTTTTCTTACAATTCTTTGGTCTTGTTTTATCACAGGCGTACAGCAAACGTTCTTTTTTTGACGTTTGTCTTCCGGAATCTAACAGCGATAGTATTCGATCCAGTGTCCTTTCTCTCTGAAGGTGCGAACGCTACCACTGTTTTACGAATATGTTACTCTGTCTAAAATTTGGCACCATGAATAGTAAATACGTAAAACAGTAATCATCTCTAAAATCTTGAAAATATATCTTTAAATAGCAAGAAAATAGT
Source organism: Laupala kohalensis (assembly GCA_002313205.1). Lineage (NCBI taxonomy): Eukaryota > Metazoa > Arthropoda > Insecta > Orthoptera > Trigonidiidae > Laupala > Laupala kohalensis. Next base: position 52,259 of record NNCF01139505.1, read on the forward strand.
TTTTATTTATCTAAATCTTTCTTTATTTTGAATATAATTGAAATTTACTCTTTTTTTATTAATACATTTAAAAATATCATATTTTAAATAATAAATAGGTTTTCGCCAACATTAACTTTCAGAAATTCAAAAAATCACCAGTGTACGGCTGTTCGACGTAGAATTCATAGAGGGAAGCGCTGAGCGTCAATTAGCTGCAACTACGAACGAGATCAGTGGCGAGGAACAAACAGTTCTCGTAGCTAAGTCAGATTTTTTAGTGGGGTTGAGCTGTTGCGCGCAAAATATATAAGCTAAAGTTGTTGATGTAACTTTCTTCCTCCCAGATAAAACAGAGTTAGCTTCCGCAGTAATAGAAAATTGGTCTCGTTAGACAAAAACTGTTTTAGGGCAGCTACAGCATAAGCTGTGGCAGCTAATTGTACTACCTGTCCTCTAGATGGTGGTACTATGGTGCCAACTCTTAGACAACGTAACACAGAATAATAAAACCTTTTACTGCAGTAGCTCAATGCTAGCGTTCGCGCCTTCAGAGGGAAAGGACCCTGTATCGAATACTAGTGCGGTCGGGTACCTGAAGACGGACGTCGAAAAAAGAGAACGTTTGCAGTACACCTGTGATGAAACAAGGTAAGACCATGGAGTTGTAATAAAAATGAAAATCGTCGAGAAAAAATATCGAGAAGAAAGCATGCAGATAGTCGACATCGACTCATGTCGAATCAATATTACTTGTTTACTGATTGGCAACTTCAACTACTATAGGTTCATTTTCTTATCTTGTAGATTAGCTACTTAAGTTGAGAGAGCTAATGCTGTACGCTGTGATACAGAAGGTCGAAAATTCACGTCATAGCAGACGGATGTTTGCTGTGCGAGCTCAGGTAATGTCTGTCCGGCTGGCAACCAACACATCAGCTACCCCAACTCAGGTATTTTTTTCAGTGCGCCTGGACAGTTAATAACCATAAAATGTTATACAATCCCTCTACTAGGTCTGATTATCTTTATTATATCGAATATTTGATTCAATGCTTAAACATTTACATGAAATAATTGAGAGACTTTCTCGGTTATTAACGGTATATTGTTGAATCTAAAAACCTCTTCCGGAAATTTCGATACTTTACTTTTTAACAAGACGGGTTGAAATGTATGGGCGTTGTCATGACAGGCTAATACATAATCAACTTAGATTGAAAACTTAAAAGATGTAACTAGAAAGAAGTTGGAAAAAATGTGATTTTTCGAGTTTTTTTCTCTTTACGCCATACTATGTCGGTTTTGTTTGTTATATTAAAGTTATAATGTTGTTGTTTTTTACTTTTTCGACATTTCATATATTATTTGTGCAAATATTAGATGTGTTGAAATATTAACTAATTAATCAAAGCTAAGAGAAAAATATAAAAGATGGAATATGAAATTTTGACGGGATGTTGCTTACATATTGCATAGGCTTACTAAGGAAGGATTTTAAAAAATTTCATTACGGAGAAATCCGAGATGCTGAGAATTCTTCCTTCCAAACAATGTTTTCCACTTTGGTTTTTAGATTAGATAATTCCAGGTTCTTTGTGGATTATTTATTTTTCCCGTAGTATATCATCAAACCTGAAACAATGCTGAAATCTTCCGTCGTGTTCTATGGTGATGTTACAGAACGCAAGATATTCTCAAGCGCCCCTACTGTATCTGAGACCCCCAAACTTCGAATCCCCAACACAACTGAGGACGCTCCTCAAGCTCGTCCATTCGTAAGTATAGTAATCATATGCTGCTCAATGCGAATGCTGTTCTCGTTTCATTAGTATTTTTGCGGAAACCCGCAATATACAAGCTGAGATGTAGGGTCGGACTGTGAATCTGGTATATAAAGAACACCGGTGCCCTCCTCCAAACAGTTCTCCCTTATAATTCAGTTCTCCCTTACCATTCGGTTCTCACACCACCGTTTCCCAACTTTTTTCGACTCATAAAACGATAAAAAAGTGTTTTAAGAGATTGCTGATTTATACTTTCTATTAAATCTGCTAGAAGAAAAAGTAAAATTTTGAGTACTACTACTTGTCTTACTGAAATTGATTAGATAATGCTTAGCATAATAATTATCCTAGCTAAGCGATTTATTGTCAAATAGTGTTAAGTGATGATCAGGACACCATTCAATTACATTTTATCATGATTTCTTATTTTCAAAATATAATAATTGAGAAGTAAATATTTTACTTCATCGGTTTTCTTCCAAATTTGATTTTTAATGGTTTCCCACGTATTAGCAAGATTGGTTAACTCTTGAGAAGTCCTTGCTAAACCTACGCTTTTCAACAAAATTTGGAGCAACATACTGGACATTAGATCCTGCAGGGATGCAATGATCAAAAAATGTTACAATATTTTCTTCTTGTGGCGATGACCAGACTATAAGGTTGGTATATCTTTTCCACCTTACCACATGATTTGGGTGGAGGGACTGATAAGAAGTGATGATGAGTTGACGGGTTCAGTCAGGTACTGAACTCTCTGGTGTTGGCAAAAGGAAACTCCAGTTGAAAATCTCAATTACTGCCATCGTAAAAATTACCGAGTTTGCCTTCAAATGGAAAGTGAAAACTTAAGTGAAAGCTATATAACAAATTTAGCTTATTTTATATGCTAAAAACAAAACTCCATGCTAAAAACAAAACCACGGTAATCTGACGGGAGTTTTTATGGTCAAAGCTCAAGATATCGTACTAATATGTTACAAGTGGCCAAGAACTCCTAATGCACGTCTCCAGTCGTATACATGTATGAGCGACTTGTATGAGATACATGTATCGCAACTTGTACGAGCGACAAGTGTATCCTCAATGTAGTTCATACAAAATGTATCGGGGTTTGTCTGAGGACCTGTCACGTGACTTGTCAAAGATGAACTATATGGCACTAACTAATATAAATTGACATGTATCTCACACAAGTCGTTCATACATGTATACAAGTGTAAACATACCTTAATAATGCAACGTCAACAGTCATGTGAAAATTTCGACGGACCGGGACTCGTACACGAGAATTCCTGCTCTGGCCGCAGATGTGAGAGGAGATCTGTGGATAGCACATCTGCGGCCAGAGCTGATTGTCCCGGTCCGTCGCAATTTTCACCTTACTGTTGACGTTGCAAACACTCCTCCACGAGTAGGAACACGAAAGTTGTGAGTTAAAGCACCTTAATAATATTTGAAAGAATGTCAAAAGTTTGCACTATATGCTTCTTTTTCTCGTTCGTCTCGACAGAGCCATCGTCCAACCCCTCCACCCAACAGTGGAGACGGCAAAGGCAGACGAAGACAGCTCCCTCCATGGGCATCTTGGCCCCCCTACGTGCCCCCTGATCCTCCAGACCCCACCGAGCAGGAAACCAGTAAGAAAAAAGCTGCACCCACTCCCCCCAGCAAGGCTAAAGTTGGTGTACTCCGGCGCTTTGCGCGGTGGGTCACAGGCACCAAAGACACCTCTCCTCCTGCGCAGAAACCTGGGGGACCCAAGGCCCAATAAAGTGATGGTACACGCATAAAGGTAAGCGAGTTCAATGCTACTCATGTAAACTGACGTCTGAGGTATCTTTCATTCGCTTAGAATGTCTAGACATAACTGTTCTTTTGGATATTTTCTCATTCCAAACTTTAAAAAAAATCGGCTAAAATGAAATATAGCTTCGATTAAATTGCCAACCCTAAGGAGTTCAACCGTTGACGTTTTTGCGAGATTCGATTTCAAATTGAGTTTTGTAAACGTTCCCATGTTAAGGTATGCAATATTGCAATGATAAAAAAGAGATGGCGTGATAGACCAGGGAAAGAATTCATAATGTCGTACGCAGAAATCGTACCCCGAGGTACCGATAGAAAAGCCGCATGTTAAGACTACTTTTACGTCTATAAATGGTGAAGAATTTTATGTTTATTTCACTTAGAAGTCAATGACTATTTAAGAGAATATTTGCATCGGAATCACGAAATGGGTATGTGACTATTATAAAATGAAGGTACATTTTCACGAATATAAATGCTAACGCTTAAAGCAACTCATTTTTGCAAAGAAAAACTAGGAGGTTGAAACAAAATTATTTCGACATTTTTGATCTGAACTTTAATAAAAAACTGATGTACTAAGATCTACTTTATGTTTACTCAAATATACGAGAAATCAATGTTCGAGACAGAGGGTGAATTTATTAAAATCCGTTGATTTATTTATCCATTATTTCAGGTTATTTCTAATAAATAAAACAAGAAATCCTAGGAATATAATATCAAATGCGAGTGATAAAGATAAAGACGTAAAAAGACTGCAAGGAATTGAAGAATTCCCAGTTATCAAAGACTTAAAATAATGTTTTAACAATAAAGAAGTAGTAACCTCAAGTGTATTACAAGATATCTCCTTATCAGAGAGTTTCAACAATAAATCTTCTCAAGAAAGAGATAAATTCAACCTGTGACATTTCCGTTAGCAGTTAGAAAATTATCACTATTCTCAGTTTTATGCATTAACTCATTAGCATACTCAAATTTGTCAAAAAAATCTTATAACTCGCTGGTGTTCGATGTCTCAAACATATGCCAAAAAGTAAAAATAATAGGGAATACTACTGTTCACGTAAACCGATTGACTGAAATTCAATATGGTGATCGTTACTCAGTCAATATATTACTCATATCCACAGTATGTACGAATTGTATCTACTAAAACGTATTCGAATATGATGGGAAAATGTCTCAGAAATAACATATTTGATAGTCAAAATATTATTGATAGGCACGAAAGGTTGCCCAGACACTCTTTTAACGTTGGCGCGTTGTTTCTACAATATTAAATGTATATTAAAAGCATCATCACATGATATTGGATCGGATCGTCACGGGGAAAATACTCGGCGTCAGTTTACGTGCACAGTAGTATTACTCGCTAAGCAATCGCACGATTTTACTGCGGGAGCTTTTTAACATGTACATGAGTTGTGCAACTAAACTGACCCACTTATTATATAGGTTCTGGTTCAGAGATGTCAAGAAAAGATGGATGTTTGAAAATAAAATTAATTGTCAATGCTATTCAACATAGGGGGGGGGAATGAAAATTTCTATTTCAAATCATGAAATTATTTGTTTCCATTTTTTATTGTACTACTGAACAATAGTTCCTCAAACAAACATTTTCATAAGGGTATGTAAATTATTTTGGAGTAATATTATAAAATATTGAATTCCAAATTAATCAATATGTTGTTATGCCATTGAAGATGTTACTCCTCTCTTGAACTGAACTCTCCAAAAACTGTTATGAAATTTGCACCCATGTATATTTTTTGAATCAAATGATAATTGGCTCCCATTGTGAAATCGCAGTAAATGTACCTTTATAAATGTACTGTGAAAAATTTTATATTATTAGAAAAAAATCTCTAACTAGTGTATTTTTCTCCACGATATCTACGTAATTTCTGGATACATCTGAAAATACGACACAAGCATTGGAACCAAATGCAAAATTACTTTGGAAACTAATGCACTAATTTATTGTAATTCTCCTGAAGAACTTATTTGATAAAAGAGAACATAAGAGTTCCAGTACAAAAATTCTAGAACCTACAGATATTCTGATAAAAATTTGTATCAAACGAAGTGTCCTCTTATCATAATTTAGATACTTTGAAATAAAAGATTTTTTTCCGGAAATAGTAATCGACTTGGGTGTAACTATGATTCATTTAGGGGGGATCAAAAAACAATAAATATTATTAGTATTTATTAATAACACATAATTTTGTTTAATATTCATCGTCTAATTAGAGGTACTCCTCGCCAGCGACTTTCTGTAGTAAGACAAAAAGTCTTAGCGCTCGGTTATAAATGGGAGTGCGCACACCGGCGACTAAGGCAGAAGACAGACAAAACTGACTGACTTACTCCTCAGTTATTCAAAGTCTTTACCAATTATTCAAAGACTGACTGAGCGTTGAGAGCATACACTACGACGACAAACTGTCTTAATGCTTCCGAGTCTTAGAAAAGTGGGAATTGCATTATATTTGAGTTCATTTTCTTTGAAATTTTATGTAGATAAAAAAAAATTAATCGCAAAATATTCATTTACATTGTTGTATTCACCTTAGAAAACTCAATGCCGTTCATAAACTTTTGTAAGAAATACATATACTGCATGAAAATATTTAATTTATATTATCAACAATGATTCATCTCTTTTCACTCTCTTAACTTATCCAGAACTACATAAAATACTAATGTAAAATGTGAGTTTCATTTTTCCTGAAGAAAAAGAAAATAATCAAATTAATATCTCAGAAATGGAAACCGTTTAAGATTCGAAAACAATTCTTGGGACGGTAACTAAGATCATCGAAAAAAATATTACATTTTCTCTTTATTAATCTTGAACTACATAAAAGATGAACTGTCTATTCTCCATAGTTTGTTTACTGTTCAAATTTTTATTCCTCCCAAGGATTAATCCACAAACGGCAGCTGTTTTCTCTAAATACACAGCAACTGTGTTACCAACGCGTCTGCTCGCCTAGTCTGCCAACTGTGTGGTCACCGGTGTACGCAGGTATCGCAACAAAACGTTTCGTCGCTCCTGTCTTTCGACCACCCAAGGACAGTCTGGTCGCTGTGGTGTCGCCGGTGTGCGCCTAGTCTAACACACCACTCTGATCCCTTTTACATTCTTTCAAAAAAAAGTTGTATTGTACATTAAGCGTTGAGGAAAAAAGCTTTGTCCAGGACATACAATTTGTTCTTGACACTTTGGAGAATTCGGAATAATTGAATAGGTTAATATATATGCTCAGAATGAGTTAGGGATAATTTTTGAAAAGTGAGAAAAAACTTGACTTCTCAAAAATTATCCATGTGTCTCATTGAAAATAAATTATTATGTCAACCATTATGAAAACCCCACATCTGTTATTAAATTTGTTATTGAATCAAAATTTCACACTTGTAATGTCTACGATTCTTGTTACCTAAACAATTCAGAATAAAAGGGGAAATTTTTCATTGTAACTAAATTTACTTGCACACAATTTATTTCAACAATCACCGATTAAAATGAGTTTGAACACCAAAATATTTCGGTTTATGTATTATACATAATAGAAAGTAGCATTATTAGAAGTAGCCTTTAAACTTCATATTGTTTATAACAAGTCAATGATCCTTTTGTTATTTTCTACCATACAATAATTCTTTTAAAAAAAATTAAATGTAAACTTGAAATAAAAGTTAATTGCTTTCTTTTCAGTGGCTTAAGACATCCAATTATACAAACGTGCATGCACAAAACTACAAAAATAACGTCTGCACAAATGTATTGCAAAACCCACTGAAATTTTGATGCTCATTTTCAAACAAAACTAACTAATCAAACAAAAATTCAGCGAGGGATTATACCCCCCCCCCTCATGTCCACGCCTAGATACGCCCATGGTAATCGATGATACTTCTCTAATATTGATTGTCTAAAATCTAAATTGACAGTGATCGGAAGAAAATAAATTTAGCAGAGAAATATCAAACCTCTAAAGTATCGTATTAAGCGAAATTTGTTTCTAAAATACGGAAATCAGTTTTTATTCACTGAATGATCAACCGACTGTGTTTTGACGATTATTTCAGATGACGGTCATCATCAGAGTAATTTATTTGGTTTGATTCCCGTTTTCTGTAACCATTGATGATGACAAAATGATAGTCAAAACATGTTTGGGGGTCTTTGTTCATTAGAGGGCATACGATTTTTTAGTTTTATAGGGTTTATTTTAAAGGAGAATGTACTTTTGGGAAGAGGAGCGTGAGCTCTAGCGTAACTATATTAGACGGGAAGATGAACAGTTACAGGTGCCTTATGGAGATAAGGGGCAAGGACATAGCCCTTAAAAATATGAACCGAAAAATAAAACATTGAGGAACGGTGTCAAAGATGTTAGAGAATATAGAAGTTAAAATAAATAAGAGGAGAAAAGTACAAAGGAATATTTCCATGAAAGGATGGTGTAGGAAATTACTATAAAACACGAGGAATTCATGAAAAAAGTGGAAAAGTTTTCAGTGAATTTCGGCATAATGAAGCGAGGAATTGGGTAAAACACTATAGATATGAATTGTGATTCTGTATAATAACATTGTACGGACAAAACGCCGTAGGTTCGAAACGCTTCGTCAGCGTGAAGCCACGAGGTGAAACGGTGAAATGGTGGGATGATCTGCGTCAACGAGAAGACCCTTTGAAGGACCAGATGCGTCCAGCTCCCCTAACCCTGCGACCGCAGATAGACAGTAACACGCTCAAGGTGAGTGATGACGAACAGACCAACGACTAATTATCATTTTTATTGATGATGAAAGATGATGGTTGGGGAACAGACTGACGCTGTGGCGGATCTAGGCACTAACCAGGAGGGGGATCTGGGGAGCATGAAATGATCATTTCTGTTTTAATATTATTATTTTTCAACACATAATATTTATAAAATTTTGACGAGTTGTTGTATTTTATTAAAATATAATGTTTATAAAATCTTTAATACAATATATAATTTTTTTCTTATAGATAATTAACAATTTATTGAATAGTGGACTAATAAATTAATTGTTTAAAGTGGTAAATAGATATAAAAAGATAAGGATTTTGTGACCAAATCGCAATTTTATACAGATATAAATCAAATAATGCATGAAAATGTATTTGTCAAGCACAAATAATGAACAAACAAATGTATCAAAGTTATAAAATAAAATCCCAATCGAGAGTTTTGTTTAGAATATATACTTTAAAACAACTGTCTTGAAGAGGTCTACTTCTTAATCCAAGAACAAATTAATAAAGGCACTACTAGTGAGATAACAAACAGTTTACAACATACATAGAGACTACACAACGTGTTGAAGGTAAAACGGCATCCCGTAAATGAATAGACATTCGCATACCGTCTATAGGTGACATGAAGCAAATATAAAAGACAAATTTCAAACGTCTCAAGACCGTCTCATTCTCTGAGAAGCAGGTAAAGTCCCGTAAAGAAAGACATTGCCTACTACCTCCTCAAAGCGTTAATAACATTGGAGATGGCCGTGAGTTGTGTTGTCCGCAATGCGTTTGCACTGCATCGCTTATATAAACACTGCAGAGTTTAGTCTGCATGAAACACGTTTAGTGCTGCGAGTCACTTCAATCAGTGCATGTAACACGCAGAAATTATCATACAAATTTGTGTAACGTTTGCCTGTGACATCTAAATTTAGTGTGCGAAAAATCTGGTGACACTTTTACAAAGTGTGTCTTTCATCTATATCAATTTTATGTCGAGAGTTCAGATTCAATGGAGGGAGCTATGGTTCCTTTACCCACTGCCCAGACGTGGGACTCTTATTATTACGGTCGTTCACATGAAGATTAGAGTGAGGCGTTGTGTATGAAAAAAAGTCTTTTATTCCATGAATTTTATTTAATTTTAATTTTACTTTAAACTCTCTGTGAATGATTTTTACTCGTATTATTTTCGCTCCTAGCGAGAATATTTGTAATACGCGATGCTACTACTTTTCCAGATTCTTAATTTTGTATGCCATGAATAGAGGATAGATTAAGACCTTTTTCGTCAGATGGATTGTGATTTAATGAAAACATTAATGGAAAATCAGTAATTAGTTTTTAAGACAAAAGCATAACGATCGTGTGTTTTCGAAGTATGGTGAATAGAAACCTATCGACTTTTTTGAGTGTTAGAATATAACCGTTTGTAACAGGAAATTTCCCGGTACTAGCCTCATGCACAGATAGTGTATGTTGGGCGCCAGGAAATTGGGAAGGTTTCACCATCCACAAAAAAGTAAACTATACACAAATGAAAGTAATAATGTAATGGAATAATAAATAAATTCACTTACAATTTTAATTCTTGTCTCACATAGTGAACCACGTACCAATACAATATTTTATATCTCCCTTTAGGTCCATGTATTAGTTAAAATCCAAAAATAATCTTACGAAAACAACAGTGACTGCAATACATTAGGGTCGTTTCACAAAATTAAAATACACTTTGCCTTGCTTCTTAACGCTACACACACGCATGACAATCTTCAACACAATCTCAGAGTCAGTGTTGATGTCAGCAACAGAGGTGCAAGGTCAACGGTTCGATTTCGACGCTGAGGGCTTCATGGTGTAGCGTATGCGGCGAGTGCGATGAAGGCAATTATCACCAAATACATGGGGAGACACATCCATCACCAAAAGAAGCCGCCACTCTCTGCAACCGTGGTCAAAAGGAGAAGCTGTGCTTTGCCGTCTCTCAATAGCTCCTCTCCGTCACCGATAAAAAAAATTATCCTCTTCCAACCGTACCTTCCAAAAGCTCCACTCCGCCTGAGTCCTATAAGAATAATCCATCCTCCTCCAACCGTTCCACCATAATAACTTTTTAGCGCAGCAAAATCGCCCATTTTATACACTATGCGAACCATTTTCTCTGTAGTTCGAGAATCCTTCTGCGTGCCTACACGTCACGATGAATAGATTGCGGAGCCATCATCTATGAGGACGAAAAACTTATTTTCCGTACAATACCAATGCTGTTCCGAATGATATTGCACTGAAGATGGTCGCTGGGGAATAATGTATATGTTAGTCGCTTCAACTCATCTCCATTTGGAAGAGTGGAATCGAAAATCGCGAATAATTAAATATTTGTTATACGGTCAAGGTAAGCAGGGCAGAGGGCCTCACCCACACGCGAAGCAATGTTGTTGTTTTTACTTTCCAACATAATTTTCAGAAATTATCAATTTCCCAATTAATTTGAATGGAAAAGTTAGAGAAATATCTTGAAGTTATAATAAATACAATTTGAAGGAAGAAGAAGGTGCTTGATATAAACATATCCTACATGGATATATCTTGGGCACATAACAATATATTGAGAATGACTTGATGATTTTGAATATGGAAACGAGTCATTTTGTCAAGAGCCAGAATACCTATTATTAATTATGATTATTAATTATCCTAGTATTAGCAATTAAAAGAAGTTTCCCTTCTAATATGCAGGTTCCATGAACTATAAACTCATTTTATTTTATTCATATTTGACATGATACAGCGAGATTCTGGGTAACAGACATGAATGCCATTCAAATAAATTTATCCATCCGTCATTTCTAATTGAAAATAAAGTGAGTGAAGTGATATCGTCGCTACTTCAGCATTTTGTCAAATTTCCGTCTGCAATCGACTCCGGTTGAGGAATATCTGGTGAATCCCAGGACCTCTGGAATCTTTGATGGGGATTTATGCCACGATCCAGTGCACGTTTTGCACAGATGAGAGGATGAATATCTTGCCCCCATCCTACCCACGAACTTGACTATGTTCTTGATGGCGATAGAAGATGAGACGTAACGATAATTCTTAAAAAAATAACTTAAAAAAGAAATTTGGGAGGGGCACTCTTACACTTTGCTTTGTTTCTTATAAACTTATAAAAAATAAGATTTTAAAAATATATTTTAGGGTTTGACTGAGCTTTAAAATCTTGAAATTTTGAAAATTGGAAGTTTGGTAGTGACCCCTAAAATACGTTTTTAAAACCTAAAAATTCATTGGAAGTCCTAATTTAAGACATAAAACAAAATGGAGGGTGGCCCGTACTCATTTCAAAAGTTGTTCTTTTTTTAAACCATCCAAGGGAGACGTAGGGTATAGAATCTGTGAGGATTCGAGGAGAGGGATCATTCCTTGTTCTGCAATAGGCATACGATGATGTGGCTGTGTTCCTCAGGCATGTATAGTGGGCAGTGGCGCCGCCAGTGGCACATTGGCGCTGCATCTGGCGCTGTGTGGGCGTTTGGCGCGATTAAGCATCGTGGATGCGGACAGTGGAGACGGAAGAGCGTTCACGTTGGCAGAAGACGTGCGGCGCGTTCCTTCATCTTGCTTGGTGGAAGCGTTCGGCACTCTACGACAAGCACTGCAGGTAAAATAGCGGTGAGCCAAGTCCTACTCACAAATATTCCGTGCACAAACTGAAGGGAGGGAACGAGATAAATTTCTCACTTATCATTTCCTGTGTAAAAAGTACTCAATAGACTCAATTCTTACGACATTTTCTCTAGCTTTTAAATAAATAATAATTTGAATGAAAATAAATAGCAAATTTTAATAAAATATTCGGTAATTTCTCCAAAAAATATTTCACAAATAGTAAACATAATGTACTACTTCTTCGTTCATCAAACAAAATGTAATTCTCAAATTTCCCGTAGGATCTCTTCCGGCCCTCCATGATAGTCTAGTGCCCAAACTTGGCAACAGCCTGTCTTCACGGGTTGCAAACACGGCGTGCCTTTCCGCCCGTACGTGCTCACATTTACAATACTGGAATAGACTTTTCCTCATTTCCCGTGCGTCTCCTCAGGGGGCGCATTTGGTGGTGCTGGCGTGCGGCGCGCAGCTGTACGCAGTCGCACGCGATGATCACGCCCTGCGCATCAATGCGCCCGCGATTCACGCCGTCTGTTCAACAGTCAGGACCGTCTGTTCGCAGGTTTGTACACGTCAGTATATGCTCACAGAGCTTTATACTCACAAATTATTGTAAGAACGAGAAGATTCTACCGGAGAAGATTTATTCGTAGCACACGAGGAGTTTGTTAAACACTAGACTTCTAGCTATAGCATGTATAAAATTGAAACTGTAGAATAGAAAACTACCGAAACTATAGTAATACTTGAACCACTTACAATACTGATATTAGCGTGACAACAGACCAGATAACTAGCAGGAAGTGCCACTTAATAGTTAACAGATATCTCTTATTTTTCAGTGGACACGCGAATTTAAGCTGGCCTCAAGCTGGCCTATACATACCAACCACAGAGTAAAATTTCCCTGCTTTAGTATTGTAGTTGGTAACACCTTCTCAACCTCTACAACCTTTCATTGACTTCCTTTAAATATTTATGATTTTTGTTCGTAATGTCAGATAAGAGGTCTTATTCGTATGGATGAAAGGAATTACCTGCACTTAAAGCTGGTATTCAGCTACAAATGCATACAAATGAACTTACATCTTTACTATATAACGTGCACAAGAATAAAGTTCTGAGGGACGATACATACAACATCAGGAAATATGGCTAAGTAACAAGAAATTAAATTAGAACATCCATTTTCTATTTCATACCTTCACATTTAAAAATGATTAAAACACACACTAATCTTTTGCACAGTACAAAGTAAATAGATTTAATTTTTACCTTATTAAAACAAGCATTAAGGCAAACAAATATGTCAACATATTTCATAAACCAGCTATTTTTGATAAAAATACAAATATATGCTTAACTCTGATAATAGTATTTTCAATAATACATGTGGAGAGCATTTTCTCGAAATAGTTACAGGTAAACATGATGAAAAAGATTGATTCTTCGCTCACAAAGAATCAAAGACATAATTACATTTAATAATAATAATAATAATATTACTGCAATTAGGCTGTCATGCCCGGTGGCAGAAATTAAATACATAAAACATACATCAACAATTACAAGAACAAAAATTAAACGAGAATATACAAAATCATACATGAATTAAAATAAGAACGTTTTAAAAAAAGGGTATAATAAAATAAGAAAAGTATTAAAATAAAAATAAGAAAAGTATTAAGATGAGAAATGTATTTAAAAAATTTAATATCATACCATTTAAAAACTAAATTTCATAATTTAATTCATTAAAAAATAAAGTAATTTTTTTCTTAAATTTAATTATTTAAAGTAATTTATCTTAAATTCAATTATTAAAG
>NNCF01139550.1:0-12324 GCA_002313205.1 Laupala kohalensis
ATATAATGATAGATTTCAATTTTTCAATGTAAGAAGTTGGCATAAGAAAAATCCCGGAAAAAAAAGTAATCAGTTAGTATTTCATACTTTCTTTAGATGTAGTCGGATAAAAAGGAGACCAAAACTGGTGTTGAAAAATCAATAGATTTTTTATTAAAAAAATATTTTTTTGCTTAATATCGATTCATACGTTTTCTAAAATTAACTAGATCGTGCACTTTACGGAAGTAATTCATAGCTGTAACGGACAGCGGTGTTCGGCTCAATATCTTGAGAAAAATGAGGCTGCGTCAAGTTATTTCGGATTTTCCTAAAGGTAATAGTATGTTGTTTACTCCTTTACAGTGGGTATTTGAAACTATCGATTTTTCGGAGAAAAAACTTATATATAAAGTACATTTTATATAAAATATTTTATAATGAGATGAGAAAGTGGTTAAAAAATAACAGTGCATTTCAGCATCGGTTTGCGTCAAGACAAATTTCACGTACTGGGTAGACAAATATCTCCCAAAACTTAGTTTTTTTTAGAACTCACAAAAATCAAACTAAGTTATTCTTTAGTTTAAATACAATATATGAACGCGTACTAGTAATTAAAGTAACATGTTGAATAAGGCTAAGAAATTATAAATAAATATATGCAAATAAAATGTGTGGTAATAATCAAGCCTACCTGCGCCAAAGGGTAACGTAGGGTCCTTGCGTTTTAGACTGCCATCTGCCTCCAGAAAGCGTTCCGGTCGAAAATTTTCGGGATCTCCCCAAAAATCCTTGTCCATATGCATGCTCCAAAAACACGTGATAACCATCGATTCCTATCAGAAAACAACCATAAATGATATTCGTCGACATAGCAATGTATCGAAAAGAGATTGGTTAAAACTGAATAGGTAATATTACAAGGAAGAGATACAATGAGACACTTGAAGGCTAGTGATGATAGTTTTGGGTTTATGCAAAATTTTGAAAAATAAATTTTTTTACGTAAATAAATTAAGCTTAGTTAGCTATAGGAATACAATTTTATTATTATAATAGTAATAAAAATAATAATATATCGAACAGGTTGATATAATATTCAAATCAAATTTCCTCATGAACTTACCAGTCAAGTTTATTAATTTTTTTCGAAATTTCGGGTCCTCACATGGGTAGCTTTTCTCAAGAATACTGAATAAAAATATACAAAATCATAATGATAATGTTCCATTTCGGAAGCATATTATGCATTTCATAAAACTGTTTTAGTTATATTCCGAAGATTTTTTAACCACGCGGTCAATCTCCCCGCTGCCATCACTACGACTCACAAAAATACAGTAGAGATGCAGGCCATGAAAAAACAAGCGCTGTAACGTAGAATGTAAGATTGCATAAAACCATGCGAACCGTAACTCACTTCAAGCAGAATACTCTCATAGCTATAACATGTGTGAAATGCGAGGTACCTTTGGAATATCGTAACCCATGAACTGCGTATTCTCCGTGGCGCGATGAGGAATGCTAATAGGAGAGAGTGTTGCTCTTCTCATAGTCTCGCGAAGCGTTGCCTCTGTGTACGGCATTCTAGAACACAAGAATTAACTCCACATCCCCGAGGTATTCCATTTCTTCAAATCGGAACACACATTCCGTAAAACTCACTTTATTTATCTAATACGTTAACTTTCATTTGATGAAGAAATATTGAAAATTTCTAAGTTAAAACGTGACAAAATATAAACCAAAAAATATAGTGGGAAATTAAAATGTGTATCAATGAGATTTAAACAGTACACACAAAATTGGTGTGATAGAATAAAAGTTATTTATAATAAAGGGGTCTTATAGATTTTATGTAGTTCGGAATAACCATTTGAGAATTTAAGGTATGTGTNACAAAAAAATATAGTGGGAAATTAAAATGTGTATCAATGAGATTTAAACAGTACACACAAAATAGAATAAAATAGATTGGTGTGATAGAATAAAAGTTATTTATAATAAAGGGGTCTTATAGATTTTATGTAAGTTCTGAATAACCATTTGAGAATTTAAGGTATGTGTATACTCGTATGTGTCAATATGAAGCATTGCAGATATTGTAACTGTATCATCACACCACAAGCCTTTATGCTGTGTGAGTATTTTTTGGTAGAAGCGGGATCCACTTAAATAACACAATCCCTAGGGTAGTTTTCGGCGCTGCCACCAGCTCGGTTTCCTGAGCAATCAAACACACGTGTAATAACAATAAATAATGATTTAATACAAATTAACTAGAAATCTGAATTTACAACAGAGACAAACTCCCAAAATCATTAATACACCCAATAATCTGTTATTACTCAAGTAATGCTATCGGAAAACATTGATTACACTTGGTTAAATTTAGTTGAAAACTAAATAGTAAAAACCCTCAGGTTATCTGAACCATCAAAATTATAAATTGTTTCCCCCAACAACTAACTGATACAAGTTACGACACTCGCAACTAGTAATGACTTCATTAGGTATACCGCAGCAACCTAACGAACATCTGGTCTCCGCGACCTAGTCTTAGCTCAGTCACATCTCAGTGCTGGCGAACCTCTACTCACCCGTAAAGAGTCAAAAGTCCCTGAAGATCTTCAATCCTCCCAATATATACAGTAGCAGAAGTCACGTGATACGCAAATAATCATGCCTTCGCCACTACACCTTGCAAGTATTATTCTTGTCCACCCCTTTGAATTCTAAGAACGCAGAGACTGCGCCGTAGAGGACGAACCGCCATGGGCGTCACCTAGGCCCTCGCAAGTACCTTTTTCAGAGTGTTCTATATTCGGCAACGTACTTCATTCATTACTTCGTAGAATTCTTCTTTTCTTTAGGTACACTTAAATTCCAGTGAACATCGCTGGGTCCACGTCGCAGGCCGCATTCTCCGAATACACTTGTACCTTCCTTAAAAGTGAAAGTTCAAACAATACCTCAATAACTGAAGAGGCTTAGGGTGGGTCCCAAGTTCGTCACACTTCCGTCTTAGCGCCGACCGGTCAGACTGTAATCTTCTTAGCATTGTTCGGCTTGTGAAATGCAAAGAAATACTAATATTTCACAAATTGATGGAATGTCCTGGCGCCGACGTTACAGTAATATAAAATTTAATAGTTGTTACTGGGTGTGAAATAAAGCTGGAACCCGCATTGTGCGTCAATTGTAACATGAATTTAATGGAAAGTCTTGAAAATGATTAAGAATTTATAACAGTATCACTTATTTAGCCCACTTGGCCAACGTATGCTGAAGAAGCCCCAGAACTTAATGATAAAAAAATAAAGGTCGTGGTTCCGCCTATTTTATTTTTGGTAAATATACATAAACCCTTTGTAAAGGAAACACAACACTTATAAATTTGGTTTAATTATTTATTGAGATGTAAATTACACTTCGTATTACCATTATATCACTCCCTTGAAAATACAACACTTATATACTCCCTTTTCCAAATATCTCCCAAAATACACAGTCCTAATAGCTACATAAGAAAACACTATATCTGCTTCATTGATCACTTCAGGCAAATAAAGCGAGTTCACGGACTGTTCAAATTAGTGACTATATTTGAAGTCCTTTAGGTTATTGACACAATTTGCATTGGAGCCTTTATATTTTAACACGAACAATAATAAAAATAATTGTGCCATAAAAGACTTTGGCAATATCACGCGCACTTCAACATGAATTACTGGTATTTTACTGACGCAAGCAATGTACCGTACTCAGAACTTCATGCAGTTACCTTTTCATATGAAAGCGTGACCTCCAACTACAAAACGCCGAGGATTACGCACGTTCATTGACGCGCGCCGTTGCCTTCCGCATCTTACGTCCATTCACACCAGTCCCCAGTCACCGTCCTTCTTACGCCAACAGCTACGCCAGTCAAGTGGATCTCAGCGTGGAATGTGAGACGTAGTTAACACCATCGCCCAGATCAACTTAACGAATATGTTATGGCTTAATGGCTCTTGTAATGTTCAGTGCCATTGACCAAGTCATTTAGTTCATCACTCACGTAACGAATACTTTTAGAAGAGGTATAAGCTGCTCGCGCCGAACTAATTACATTCGGTAAGATTGCATTGAACTCAAGTTTAAATAGTTCGTTGCACGTCGGTTAACAGAATACTCATCATCATCAAACTGGTACTGCTTACTCAAATAAAAATAATGTCAAATAGAACGATCACCAGAATCTTATCTCGTGTCATCTAACATCACTCTGACTGATGTAATCAGTCATATATAATAACAAAGAGACAAGCAGAATAATACTAAGTCTCTGAGATTATCATGATCAGAACGGATATTGTCTGATGCAATAATCTCCGATACATTGAATCTAAGAAGATTATGATGCTCTTAAGTGACAAGAGTATGATATATGATCTGAAGCGACGCTGCTCTTCGTCTTAAATAGTCATATCCCCTCTTCATGGCCCAAAAACTTCGAAAATAAACTCCTCCTCTGACGTATGTAGTTCTCTCTAGCCAATGCCTTTTCAATTTTCTTTTCACGTGACTCGCCTCTGATTGACTTAATGTGTAGTGACGTATCCTCAATTCTCACCTATGGCGATGTTTGTTAATACTAACACTACTCTGCCCCGATCCCTGGTATTTTTCTATACCGGACACCACCTTAACATTTCACGGATCAGCAACCCTCTTCTTTCCATCAGGCAATATTTAATTTTGACAAGAAAATTCCATCCCCCTGCGCTCTGACAATATCACTTCATATTTAACGCGTCTGTCAAATTTAGCTCACACCTCTTTCCATTTTGAACCCCAAAACTTCTTTTGCGCAGACGTTCCCCACTCCATTATTCTGGCCAATATCACTCGTCTTTTATTGTTTACACACTTGCCANTTTTCCTTTAATAATGTTGGCTGGTTTGATAATGTAATGTGTTTCTTATGTTCATTTAGGAAATTTATCATCGAGGGATATAACCCACTTCCGACAGTCAACAGTACAGAGATAAAAACACAGGATGTGATTTTATGTATTATTCGCTCCCGAAAAATAATATTTATTTATACGTTGTTTCCAGGAATCTCCTTGTGAGGACGTACAGTGAAAAATTGAGGGTGTTGCAAAAACATTTCGTTTATGTTAATATAATTCACAAAAATACAATATACTAAAGAATTTTTTACTTATTGGAGTAATTTCAATTTATGGCACTTTAGTTTGCTCTGGAGCTTGTGATGTAATAAATTCCAAACAATTATTTGGAGCTTTGTCTGATTTTCTAGCACCGACAATGTTAACAACCGTCATTAGAATACTCATTCGTATTACCCTGCGTTTTCCAAAGTGTGCTCAGCGCAGGGAGTAAATTAAGTACTCATTCATAGCCCAAAAATGAAACGAATTTTTATAGATAATTTAAAGTAATTAAAATAAAAATCTTATTTAAACCAATAATGTCGACATTTCCTTAAATTATTTTGAATCAATAGATTACAAGCATATTGACCTTTTTTCTTATTTTGAGGAATCATAAGATAAAGCATCTAAGTGGACGACCCTCTATTCCCTCTCATCCGTTTTAAGTAAAAAATCCACAAAAACTAAACATTGTGTGATTATTTCAAATAAAAAGTCTATATACAGAATTTTACGTCTACTAATATAAGAGACCCCGGGACCTTATATGAATAACAACCTTACTTAAGAGGATGTTAAAAATGTAATTTTTGCATTACTTAATTTATGGATGACTTTGAGAACAGAAGCATACCTCAACGTGGGTGAGCGAGGGGAATGCGGTTTAACCCGATTTTCATTCAGTAAGGGGTCTTGAAATGGGTCGCTAAAATAATATAAATTCATACATTTTAGTTCCAATTTACTTTAAAACTTTCTATAAAGGGAAAATTCACAATAGCTGAGCTTATCAAATTTTGCTCTCCTACAATTAAGCCCCTCCGTGTGTCANCAGGTGGTACCAAGTCATACCGGTTTCAATACTCGGTGGGGCCACAAAAATAGAAGCTTTCCACATGAATAACTGTGACTACTGAAATTTTTCTCGGAATCTAAACGTCATTGTTCTTGAATGTGAAGGAACCTCCGTAAAGACTCCTGCCCAGGGCTTCATTAGTTACATGTAAGTCTCTGCTTGAGAGTATTTTAAGAAACAAAATAAAAGTGTGTTGACTCGATTACTTTTGACCTTCTTACTTGTTTCTGTCGTCAAGAGTAGGCAGGCGAGAACGCCCAACCACTTCGTCGATTTCTTGGAACACTTTTTCTGCCACTTCGAGATGATGCATGAGGAACATAATCGTGAAAACCAATGTGACAGGTATCGCTGTCGACGCAGGCACAAAGAAGTCGATCATCGCCATGATTAGTTGGTCCTCTGTGATAAAGTAGATATGCACAGGCTATATAGGATTTCATTATAGAATACAATCCAGTAATCCCAATTTTCGAACTAAATAGGATTCCGCACAATATGGATGTAGTAAATATTGCACCAATGTAACATTCACACAGTGTACAATTACGTTTGATTTTTTCGGTAATGGGTGCCATGTTTCCTTCGTGTTGACAAAGATGATCTTTAAATAGTATAATTTACACTGAATAAGAAGAGAAAGTATTTTGTCGGTTTCGTGTATTCTCAAAGCTGCACACTGCAGAAAACGAGAAATGGGTATTTGCCAAAAATTCAGGAAATTTGAAATTATCTCGAGCTATACGCAGAAATTATGATGACGGTTAGACCTAAGAAAACAATATTTTATTTTGTTCATGAATCTTGATGGTGCATTAAAAACCCATTACGGCGTTATAATAGAAAGCTTGATGGTTTCTTACATTTATTTTATTTTACAGGATTAATATTTGTATGCAAGTGGTTTTCTTCGACCATTTATTACACTTTGTCCAGCACCAAAAACGTCGCAAAAAATCTCCGTTATGAAACCTTGCATCCTACCTGAGAAAGTTGTTTGGCCTAAGATTCCTTCATCCTTCTGTTTCTTCATCTCGTTGAGATACACGTCACAGAAATCACGCAGATGCGCGTCAGTAAAGGAAGATTTGTGTTCGTGAATTATTTCCTACAATAAAAGTTAAATTATTATGAACAACCAATCGTATAGAAACAAGACAGAATTTATTTCATGATTATTTTATCGACGATAAGAAAATTGTGGTTAAACACTTTTACACATGTACCGTCTACAAATAATACGACGAAACTATAGTATCAAACACAAGATTTATGAATATCCTCAGAAATTAGGTCACATTTTGTGAATATCAATTTTGAAAGATAGAAAGATGCTATCCATATCCAAACTAATACATAAATGCAAAACGCCAAAAACGTTTCTCTCCGGTTGTTGCATAATCACAACTAAACCATTGCAAAGATTCTGATGAAATTTAGTAAGAAGATAGTTTAGATGTCCAGAACAAACAGAGGCTAACTTAAAATTTTTTAAAATGGCGATAAGAAACATAGAATTGGTTTTTGGCAATAAATGTCCATAAAAACGGAAAAAAATCAAATTATATTTGTTTACAATACCTAAACGGTTAGAGATAACTGACATCAATGAATGGCAATATTGTTTTCTCATATAGTTCTACTAAAAAGCCCAGGACAGCATATGTCTAACTACAAAAATTAACCTAAATTATCGATAAAACGTTTTAAAAATAGGAGTGTTAAAAAAATACTTCAATATAAGAGAGTAATTTAAGAAGGAAAGAATCAGTCATCATCAAATTTAAGATAAATGTAATGGTCTTTGTTCATTCTTGTATAAGGAAGAAGAGATGAGAAGTGTCAATATTTTTCATTAGTGAAAAGATAATATAAATTTTATTTATAATCACCCTGACGTGTGATTAATAATTACTTTAGTTCTCCAGAAAAAAGCACGGTATTATCAAAAGACACTTCTGTCCATCTGGCGGCCCACGAAACATTATTTACTATCTATGTGAGTATTTTCTACATTAAATTTTCTTCAAACGTTAAGGGGAGGGGGCGCAAACATTCGCTAATGATTAACTTTGGAAGGTTTTTGGCTATGAGCGCAATGTGTGTGGCCGAAGATTAACTCCACGGATATTGTTTGTAGGAGCTTGGTCTGACTCATCAAAGCTGTCAATTGTGAGAAGCCAAGGAGTCAGGTAACAATCCTTTACAAGTAAACGAGACAAGTATCTTCTTTAATTTAATGCCACAGCTGTAACGAAACCAAGAAAGCTATTATGCGCAATCTCTTCTTACAGGGCTCGTGTGATTGCGCTCATGAGTAGGAAAGGTTCTTATTAATAATAACTACAATGAAATTGTTAACAATAATGATTACACTTAAATGACATTGTTGTAAGGTTTGCTTTCCTTCAGTACGTAATATCTCGTAGCATGGAAACTAATGGGAGCAATGCGGTAAATGTAGCAGGTGCTCACACTTTCCTATTTCGGAAGGTGAAACCGCAGCCATTTATTTAAACGTAGTCGCTTGTAGAAATAATCGTTAGTGTATGCACCGTTAATAAAAGTTCGAGGTTTTTGCAAATCATTGAATTTTAAAATATTTTGTATTCTGAAAAAAAAACAAACAAACTAAATAGCAATGCTTTATCATAGTTGCTCCGAAGAATAAAAGTAAACATTCAAGAAGACACACCGATCATTTTTGTTTCATGCATATTCGTTTAGTGTGCCAGACGTTAAGGGTCAAAATTAAAAATTTACAAAACTAATTGCGTATGATCCAGCTTAAACTATTTTGTACCGAAAAAATACCCCTTAATTCTTTTACTTGAAAACTCGAGTAGCCCCTTGCGCTCAAAATTTGACAATCCCAAAGCTGGAGTTGTGTGGAGCAGTGTTACTTGTCAAACTCGTCGACAGAGTAATAACCAATCTGCCAATTCTGTTTAAAAATATTCATCTTTACACTGACAGTACCATTGTATTGTTCTGGATAAAAAAAAAATTATAAAACTGAGCCCTTTGTGTCTCATCGAATTCAGATTAGAAACTTGTCTAGAGATGTGGTTTGGTCGCATGTAAAAGGTTGTGAAAATCCAGCGGATCTTTTAACCCGTGGAATGTCTGTATCTGCCCTGAATTTATGCCAAATGAAATAAATTCAAAAACCTTGTCAGAAAGTATTCTTCCCTCTCACACTATTGTGAATGAAGTCGTAGAGAAAAGGGAAAATGAATCTTGTTTCATTAAACTGATAGCTAAATTCTCAAAGTTTAATTTTCTCATCAGAACTGCAGAGCTGCAATAAAAAAAGAGGCCAAAAACGCAGATCCCTTATCAGTCACACTGTTGGATCAATCGCTGAAACTAATAATTAAGGAGATTCAACTCCATATCTTTCATAGTGAAAATAAGGCGTTGAAGTCTGATAAGGAACTGCCAAAGGGAAGTAAATTGATAGGGTTATTTCCTTTTAATGATAGTCAAGGTGTGATAAGAGTCGGGGGAAGGTTACAAAATTCTCATCTGACATTTGAGGAAAAACATCCTATTGTATTAACATGTAATAACCATTTGTCTTAATTAATAGCAGAAGCTTATCACTTGAGATATCTACATGCAGGCCCACAGCTGCTGAGTTCTGCGATAAAATCCAAGTATTGGATAATATCGTTGAACAAATTAGTGAAAAGAATAACAAATCGTAGTTTAACCTGCGTTAAATTAAAAAGGCAAACAGCCCAACAATTAATGGGCGCATTACCAACAACTCGGGTCACACCCTCGTCACCTCTTTCTCATGTTTCAGTGGATTTCATAGGACCACTAAACGTTCGTATGGGTTTACTCCGCTCAAAAGCTGTTGTAAAGACCTATATATCTGTTTTTGTCTGTCATTCTTCAAAGGCAGTGTGTTTGGACTTAGTTGAATCCCTTAATACCAAGCACTTCATAGCCCGTCTCACCAGGTTCTAATCCCGGTTCGGTTTTCCTAAAACGATTATGTCTGACAATGCTAAAACCTTTGTCAAAACTAGTAGGGATTTCTCAGAATTTTTAAGATTCATCTCAAGGAAAGAAAATCGAGAAGAAATCGAATCAATGTTGAGTAACCAAAATACTGAGTGGATTTTCTCCCCTCCATACAGCCCGCATAGAAACAACGTTGTCGAGGCAGCTATAAAATCTATGAAATATCATTTGAGACGAACCTTGGGGCAAAATGTGATATCCTTCCTAGAACTACGTACCTGGCTATCCACAATCGAAGCCTGCCTAAATTCTCGTCCGTTGTTTACCCGGCCTACAAATGATGATGACGTGGAAATTATAACTCCACAACACCTGATGACAGGCCATCCTTTAAAAAATTTACCTTTCACCCAAGACGACAAAAAATGTCAAAATCCAATGCAACGATACATGGCTTAAAAAAACCATTTAAATTATTTGTGGAAGCGTTGGTCTGCTGACTATTTGTCAATACACCAAAATAGATCAAAATGGCAAACAGTATCCAAGTCACTATCAGAAAGTGACATAGTTATTTAGAAAGACTCTCCCGTGCCCTTTGAATGGAAAATAGCTAGGGTTGTTAAGACTTTTCCAGATCAAAACCGGTTAATCCGCACGATACAGGTTAATACCGCAAAGGGAATATATACGCGTGCCGTTTAAAAGGTTTGTTTGCTACCAAAGGAGTAAAAAACTACTGTAAAATTATCTCCCCAGGACTAAACAAATTGACAGTTATGAAATAGTTGAAAAATCTCAGGAGGCAGGAGGACTTCTGAGTACAATAAAATCACTCCAAGTAATTGCCATTTAGTAATTCCGTGAAATAAAAATTCCCTTAAAATAGGGCAATTAAAACAATCTCAAAATCCTTTAACTTCGAGCCAATAGCTTATGTAGGTTAGTTTATACCGGAAAGAAAGAATTCTTTACCTTCCTTCCTGCTCCCGTAAGTGCACATTTTGCCGATGCGAAAACGTCAAGACCTTGCGGTCGTGGTCAACGCATTATCAGTGCGTAAACTCTTAATTATATTCTGAAAATCTCAACGTCCTCTCTTCATCCCGAAAATTACTTGACTCACTATTCTAACCACCTATGTTCTCGTCGGTTCTCGGTCAGGATTTCGAACCCCGGCCGTCGGCCCATATTATTATGTTTCAAAATGATCATGCAGGTAACAGATTAAATACACCTGAGCCGATCAACCGGTTCTTGCGTGCAGGAACGACACGCGCCTGAGCAGTTCGGCAGAATTGACGTTCCCGCCTTGAAGATATAGTAAAATATTCTTCAGTAACCGGCTGATAGCCGTGGTGGTAATAGGAAAATTATACTAGGTGTTTCTCCCTCGCAAAAGGGTAGTTTAAACTTACGCCACCAGGGCGCGCCAGTGACCGGCCGAAACTTATTAGGTCTCGAAGGAAATATTTCTGAATTCCTACGTCAGAGAGCGNGACCGTCGAATAATATGGTATTCATTTGTTTTTTTTATTGTATATTTTTAGGGCTGCATTTGTACGAGCAACGAGACGAAGAATAAAAAATACGTATTGTATCGTATATTATTTGTTTTATGCTCATTTTTTCATATTTAACATTCACATTATAAATAGTGTGAATTATTTCTTGATTGAACATATTATTGGCGAGGTAATTGAATTTCTTCACGACAATGAAATCTTGTTTTTTATAAGCTCCAATGAGATTAATTCTGCTTCAACAATAGGTGTATATTTTTTATTGAAGTGATCTTCTTTGCATTCATTCTTGTGAAAACGCTATTCCTAGGAGGCTTCTTCCAGCTCCATGTTTTCTAGCTGAATCTTCTGGCAGAATTTTGTGTTTGGTTTCAAACAAAGTGGTGCCGAAATCCAAGGACCGAAGCAGGGACCTCTCAATATAGGAAGATTCTGTTCTTCAGATGAGTATATGGTAGAATTTATTGAATTATTCTGTGAAACTAACAAGTGAAAATCCTTCATTGTGTATTCTTCTCATACCATCTCAGGTTGGACTGTTGATAATAGAGAATTGATTAATCTTATACTCTTGCATGTTAGCACCTTAGAACATTTCTCTGCAAGGTGTTAATGTTTCATAATTCCTTGTTTTTTTNTGTTAATGTTTCAAAATTCCTTGTTTTTTTGTATAAAACTTGAATAGACCCTTGATTGTCATTCAAATGGATACCTTGTCAAGTTGAGTTGTTTTAACAAACTTACTAGTGCATGTTATTACTACATGTGATTACTCCTTACTCTTACAGGTTTTTTAATATAAAAACCAAACCTTAAAAAATTTGAA
>NNCF01139562.1:0-27606 GCA_002313205.1 Laupala kohalensis
TTTTTCAACAATAGGTGTATGTGCTTTTTTTGGAGTAATCTTCTTCTACTCATTCTTGTAAAAAACATGCTTCAGGTCAGCAAGGCAAACGTCCAGAGTCCAGATCTGAATTTTCAAGTTATTTTTTCTGTGTGTTATTTGTGAACAGTGTTCAATATAAAATTTCAATAATGTTCTATAAACTATGTAGATATTAATTTATATTGCTATCTGATTTTTATTAGTGTATTCACTATTTTTTGAGTGCTTTTAGTTCGTAAAACGTAATCTGTACTTTTATTATAGTGATTCTTCATCTGAATTCCCATTCTGCGTTTCCTCAGGTTTTTTTTCTGGCTGTTGAGGTAAAATCTACGGTAAAAATAATAGATAATGTTCTTATTAAACAAATGAAAATGTTTATTATCACAGACCCTGCATTCTTCGTAAAGCTAAATGTCCCGTTAGTCTAGTGTAAATCAAAATTAATAGATTGCACAACCTATGGAGCTAAATGCATTGCTGTCATATCTCGATAACGGATTCATATATTTTAAATCTGAAAACGCGTTTGTTCTTATGGAATGTGCAGAATTTGAAACAATTGATAATGATCTTTTTTATTTACAGCTAATCACGTTTTGTAAATGTATCTCTAGAATTTAAATGTGTTTTGAAAAAGTTCGCTTATAGCGCCCATACAGATATAAAAATGAACTCAAAACTTATATAGGAATATCTATTGGTCAAGTAATAGCATCCTAAAACGAAGATTGGGACACGTTGAATTCAGGCGCGGGTACTGCTGGTAGGCAGAACCGCTTCTGTTGTGAACGGGTGGAGTGGGGTTGAGGGGCGGGCGGAAGGTTGTCGGTCTGTGTGGCAGGGTCAGCGTAAGTCGGTACCGCGCATCCGAAGACGAGCTTCTCTTATTTCGTCATCCAACCTCCTCCTTGCCTTAGCGGGGAATTAATTCCTATTGCGAGTGGATATAGACTTCTATGAGTGCGTACTATCTACATAGCCCAGGAGAAATAAACTGAAAAAAGACGAAGTTCGCATAGAGATGACATTTGGTACACATCTTATCATCATTTCAAATGAAATATCAAAACTCCTCACCGAACTGACTTGTGCTAAAAATTTTATTCGTGGTCAATGGTCACGATAAGCTTTTTCGAAAATACCTCTTCAGCGATAACCCCTGAGATTGTGCCGTCAATGTTATCTTTTTAATGTTACAAGATTGATTCATTTGTGTACAATCTTTGCCAGAAGGTGAAATTGTTATATTTGAACGAGGAATGAAGACTGATAGTTTCCAGCAATAAAAGAAGAGATGGACATACTCATTATTTGGACAATAAACAAACTGTAACTATTCATTTTGAATGTTGTACATGGTACGCTCGTAAGAGAAATATTGCTGCAGCTGTAAGACAATTAGATACAGAAGAAACCGGTACGTCTTCTAGCAACCTACCTGATGAATGAAGACATATCAGATCCTCGTTGTTTCCCAGAGATATAGAGATCCTCGCGGTTTTGCTCACGTGAATTTTGTAATGACTGCAACTTTATTCTTTCTCACATTCCCATTGATATACAATGAGAATGTTATCCATTAATGTTTGTGGATTAATAGTATTGGTGTGTATCCTCAATCTCTTATTTTCAATAATGTAATTGAAAAAAGTTTTTGGAAAACTTCAATTTCACTTCCACATGGAATTTTCGTAAAATCCTTTCCTAGCAGACATTTTCCATGATTATTCGTGTCACAGTCTTTCCAACTCCCACCTTTAGGTGTGTCGCGCACCTCATGAGGTCAGAAGAGTACATAATGTTATTGGAAATACGATTGTTCATCTCAGAATACACAAACACCAATATCGGTCTTTTTACTTTCTATATACTACGTATACGAGAAAGTTTTGTAATCGTGAAAAAATTTGAAAGCGAGATTTCGAAGGAAATATCCGTTTTGGCGATCCCTGATTCTGAAAAAGTGGTTTTTGGCATAACGTCCATCTGTCTGTCCGTCTGTGCGCAACGATTCTGAGTAAATGGATGAATCAATTTAATTCTCATTTCGTTACGAATTTTTCTGTACGTTAATTACTTTTAGTATGCATTACATCCGCATTAGCGGTATTTCGCTTGAATGTTTGGTATAGGCGCAGTAAAATAATTTCATTCTGCTACACTTACACATTAGTTTATTGTCTCAAGAAGCTTGAATAATATTTTGCAGTGTACACGGACCAAGCAGACGTAGAATACGCTTTTCGTAAACTGGAATGAATGATATGATAATGATAAAATACATAGGAGGACAGCAAACGCACTGCAGATACGAAAATACATCAATTTCTGTCTACAACGAAATTACATTTAGCCTACATAACACTTTTACGATATTTATAAGAGTGATATGTCGCTATATCTTTTAGAATAGTATTCTGAATATTTATTTTACTTTCAAATTTCAACTGAAAGACATTAATAAGTTCGTCTAGCGACTTTGAGCATGAATAGAGCACGGGACGACGATTAAAATATAGAGGACCACGTCAGAAATGGCCCATTCATTATAGAATGTTTTCTCATTCTACGAAGCAGATGGAGAAACGTGTATGAGAACGTATTTGCAATATGATGTAAATGTCTTGAATTTAATGACATTCGTAGTTTAAAATTCCTTTCAACCCTAAAACTATGAATCCGATGGAATTTTCATTCTCTTGTGTTTCAAAATAAGTTTTAAATTATTTTTATCAATAAACCTGTTTTACCCCTCCCCATGGGGTGCTAGTTGATTTTTTCTTTCATGTGGGCTGAATTTAGACTTATAAGATATCTGGGTTTTACTATCAACTCAGCGACGCCGAAAATGTGGACTCGTCACTGATGTCTATCATGTTCGATAATTTTTTCATGGCACCCCTTCTCTAGGGGTGCTTGGGTTTATACAGGCTGATTGTGGACTTAGACGTCTTCGGGAATGTCACAACTAATGCCAGCGGCCCTAAAAACTATGGAAGGAAAGTGGGCATTAAGTTTCCGGAGTGAAAGTCTGTATGCGTGTACACGCACTTGTGCGCATTGTGGGTGCAACGCAGTATTCATCGTTTTTTAAACCGCGCTAGTTCGCAAATGATGCAAATTTTTGCTTTGTGAAATGTCTATTTTTTCTGGACTAACACTGGATAAAGAAAAGAACAACAATATGTATTTGTCGCGTAGGAAATAAAATGTTCTTTGAAAATATACTATACATGTCTCCGAGAGACCCATGATTATTCGAGGAGGAAGAGTACACTAATTAACAAATCAATGGCATACTCGTACAATGTATTTGGAGCAAAAAAATGTGATAAAATATGAAATAAGGTAAAATTAGGAATACGATGAAAGAAAATTTGAAGTAGGTTACTACCATCTCGGGATGGGATGGTCACCTACGAATTTTAGGGCGAGTACCGTCGAGGTCTATTCGGTCAGAATTAGTAATATTGTAAAATTCATAACAAACATATATTGACTATCATTTTCTGTAGAAGGGGAAGTTAAAATATTTGTTGTATTAGTTTCCAACACACGACTTTTCGTAACGTAAGTAACAGATAAGAAATATTTTTTCAAAACTATAATTTAGAAGAGTAAAATTGAGTGAAATGTGAGTTTTAACATTTTTGTTTTCGCTATATCTCGCCAACTAATTGAGATATCATCTCAGATTTTGTATGCAAATATTGCTAATCCACTGATCTAGAAACGGGTTACTCTCGAAATCTTCATATAAGCAAAATATATTAGAAAAAATTACAATAGGTCAACATAATGAGAATTAAATACAAAGTACAAATACCATGAGATCCTTTTAAATACCCCCTTCTGATTATGATGACATTTTCAGGACACTTTTATAAAGTACTGTATGATAAATTAAAAGTCGTTTCTATGTTGCTCAAAATGAGCAACATAGAAACGACTTTTAATTTATCATGCTTTGATAATGTTGCTAAAGCACCACAATTACCAAGCAAAAAAAAGTACTGTATGTTGAAATATGAAAAGATCCGATGGGTCTCCCCCCTCACCACTCAATTGAACACAGACTGTATTACAACAAAAAGCGTCCCATGCGAAACTGGAAGGAGACAGTTAGTATTGCATAAAACTTAGTGATACAAACATCAGTTATAAAATCGGGGACTTGGCCAGGATTTTGCTACAGGTGTAAATAAAATATCTAAATCGGTGAGTTGTAAATAAATCATTTTTAAAAGGTTCGTATTGTATTTTTATTCAAAATATTTATCATAGAATTAACTCAGCGCCAACTTAATGATAAACGCATTTGTTCAACAATCTATTCACGCTGTTTTAACTTTAAGTATATTTTTTTAATGGATGGTAGGGGTCCGGACCCCGCCCCCCTCCTTTGGCTACGTCCTTGCTAGATTATTTCACGGTATGGGATGAGCCTTTGACGAAATTTTTTTAACTTTGATGTCTTTTCTACAGTCTTTTTTCTATCCCAGTTAATGAAAGTTTCGAGTTTCAAAGCGAAGCCATGAAGAGTTCACACTGTAAGTGATGCGATGCTCGCGATTTCATACAAGTAGGCAGTCGAATTCTCGAATTTGTAACAGAATGTCGTTTATTTTGAACCCCATCACTTTATGTTTTGTTGAAAATAGTAGACTATAGGCGTTGGGTTCATGAAATCAGTGAAGAAAGAATCTTGGGAGAGTTTCGTAATTTGTATGGCTATCTGTCTGCTATGTGAAGATGAGGACCGGTTTTGGAATTATTGCAGATTGAGTGCAATGACTTTTCGAGTGCATTGTATCATTCTCAATCAGAAAACAGTGATAGAACACCAATTTGGTAATGACAATGGTAATTCTTTTCCGAGGCGACTCGGGGGCTTGAGAACTAAAAATCTAAAATCGAAACTATTCGTCCAAATTTTACAATTTTTGGAGACAGTTTTCATCTTTCTTAAATGCACTAAGAAAGAATGCATTTAATTTCATGAGGTTTTACTTTTACCTATTTGAATTACTCTCATATATTGAAGTATTATAACAAGTCTATTTTTAAAACCTTTTTTTCGATAATTTAGGTAAACTTTTATAAATAGACCCATGCTGTCTGGGACTTTTTTGTAGAACTCTTTGAGAAGAACAATATTGCTATTCATTGTTGTTACCTATCTCTAACCGTTTAAGCAGCGTATGCTAAAATCCTAAGATAGTTTTTTTCCGACTTGATTCACTAATATCGTCATTCCCTATTATTTGTTATTCCTAACGTAACAAAATATATACATAAACCTTTCTTAATAGCATACCTATGAATTAAAAAAGAATAACGTGAATCGGATGAGTGGTTCAAGTTTTAAGAACATTTACAGACCTGGGCTGAATTTTTATGATGGGCAGCGAAGATAAACGATTAAGGGAGCGGGGCTGCAGCCTTCGATGGAGGAGTGGAGGGGGATCGACGAGGTCGCTGGGTGCAGTGAAAAAACGATAGCGGCATGTAGCATACATACATACCACATTTTCTCATTTTCTTTTGCCGACCACAATTCTTTAGAAATAGGTATGGGTCTATCACATATAGCATTTGCATACTCACTTCAAGCCCATTTTTTGTAGAAAAATAATGTTTGGTGGTTTTGGAAATTCTATTTTTGTTGTTGAATCGTATAGGAGTTGCAGACATAATTTTTTCAAATTCGGTGTTAAAAACAAAATAAATTGAGTGTACAGAATGAAAAACGGATCATTCGCTCCGCAGATATTTTAGCAGCAAATTTTGATTATTTGGAAGCGCAACGTGGTGTAACTTAATTCGGTACATTTAGCCTTATAATGTGTATATTAGTTTGGGGGAAGAACAGACGTAGCGTTATGGAATTTTTCTATAAAATAACTAGTATGCAGGATCAAGAATGAGTTGAATTGCAACTCAGAATATCATATATGAACTTATTCATATATTCAAACAATGGGGAAATTTAACCAATGATTGATAAAAGATAGGTGATATCGTACGCATATTGATACATAGTGAATGGAAGATGCAATTTAAAGACAGGAAGAAAGAAAAATGAAATTTAATGCAATATACCAATTATCAAAAGCACGTGAAATTGAACTCACGACACATTAATGTAAGTAAAACAATACAATGGAAATATAAATACTACGCAACCCACGAGATGTATAATAAATTTAATGAGAGGTATTTACGATACTTTACTGGTGTACTTCTTTTCTGTACGCGCGAATTCTTAGATATTGTCCGAATTGTCGCCAAGAGTTTACAACCGTGTTTGCCTAACCAACTTCACACCAAGAAGAGTATACGAGATCACTAGTTCAATTTTCCAACAAACGTTAGACAGGAACGAACTTGTCTGTAGCCTGTCCATGCCATTGGTCGCCCGCTTGCTGCTTTGTAACAGTGTACATTACTTAGGGTACACTCACAGCTGGTTTGCTGGAGCTTGTTTCCTGCACCTACCTGCTTTGCCATGGCCTCCTACAATTACCAGACCTAACGCTTGACAACACCGGTTTCGTAGGCTGGCCGGCCACAGGAGCAGTATCTTAGTGAACCCGTTCATTCTCTTAAAATTAGCAATATGATTACTTTTAATGAAATATAATTAGTACTTACCCGGGGAAGGACGGGGATACAATAAAAAAAGTTGGAATGCATCTAAATTATGTTTATTAATACAACAAAAATTAACATACGTGGCAAGTAAATTCTCTAAGTGCGACTATTTTTCCAATTTTTTTCACGGAACAATCCAAGCCAATTGTGATGTAATTAACATTTTCTTGTCCACACACACTTCCACTAATAAATTATGATCAATTTAACACTCGAGTTTCCTTCGAATAGTCTCAAACTTTAAAACATAAAAACAAATTTTTCTTGATTGCAAACTTTCCATTTGTTCCTAACACCTTTCAACTTTATAAAGTCCATCAAAAGAACTAATTTTACCCTCTTCCAGTCAAATATTATTGTCGTTCTTCCAGTGTCATAGCTTGTTTCAACTACCTCACTTCAGGATCTGTACGCTCAGGTGGAGAAGGTTTATTAAATCTTTCTGGCAGTCCCGGAAAGATTCTCGGTACAGCATCAGCTTTGAGTGAATACTGATTTCTAGAACTCATTTTGGCCTCTTTAGCAAAAGGAACTTATGCACTACTCAAATCACTAGATTCGAAATGTTTATCACAGATGACTACATACTGGGAGGGTATGAAATCCTTTCTCGAGATGGCTTTCAGCCATAATGATAAATGTTCTGGATTCCTTGGAAACTTAAAATCTGTAACGTAGCCAGTTCGTTTTATAGTGCTCTCATAGATGCTGCAGCACCCTGGCATACAACATTTAGGAGTCATCTATAAAACAGACATTTAATTGATAATTAACACATATCCCAATGAGATATAATAACAATAACAAGTTTTCAATTTAATAACTGAAATCTACATTAACATAACTTATAAATAACAATTTAGATTTAGTAATCAAATTTTTAAAAAATATCTACCTACAGTACATCTAAAATCAAAGCTCCGTCACATGTACAAATGTAGTATTTTAACAGTTTTGTTGGAAATATACAGTATGTTTCTTAAAATTAAACAGAATAGGATGTACTTACAATCGTACAAACAATAGGCTAAACATGCATTCATTATAGATTATGTTTAAATCATACTTAAAATTCGTACATGTATTCGTCAATATAACAGAAGCTAAAAATATAGCGCGACTTCAATAACGCACTTCGTTACAATCCGTAAGCAATCCATTAGCTGAAATAAAGTCAAAACATTTTAACCAAACCGGCCAACGGTACAGTTGCCAAGAACGAATGGTCCAGCCTGGTAATTGCAGGTAGACTTTCAGGACCTGCTTTTTTTTTGTCCTCTAGCGAGGAAATTATTTCCCCAATACAATAAGTTGATAACTTTTAATAAATTAGGTGTCAGCAGAAGAGAGTGAAAGAGTACAAATAAGCCATGCATTTTTCGATTCAGCTACGAAATCAATTTATGTTGCACTTAACCACACTTCAAGTCGTAAAACGCAAACGCCATGAAACGCGTCTTCCACCAGCCCTTCATTTCACTACGAAGCAGGAGTCCGTGGAGATGCAGCTTTGCTGGGTAGGCGCCGACACCCAGCACCACCAAATATCCGTTGTATACACTCGCATTTAAATGCATTGCTCATTGCAGCCGCTTGACAGCCGGTTGCTGCTGAAAACTGGAAACCACCTTTCCACATGTGCGTATCTGGGTCAACTCTACCTTGTAACAGTGACCCTCATCAAACTGGGACAATTCCAAGGAAACCCGGACGGATGGCAACCCCAATCAAACGAAACTTTTTTCTGGAAATACCAGAATGATTCCAGTAAATGTTTTCCAGATTCCAGTAAATAATTAATTCAATGTGCAAAATTTGGAAACGTATTATTGGCTGTATGGTCAAATTGGTGGTCGAAGTTGAACTTTTTTCACTCGATATTATATAATTAAGAGTGGGAATGGTACAAAAATGAATTAAAACAAAATTGTGTCTGACAGTTTGTGAAATCAAAAAGTGATTACAGTAATACAATCGATGGCAACACTACTCGACGTTTTCCTTTGACATTATTAAGAGTCTGCTCAAAGTACAGGATTATATGAAATCTTATTTATCATTTTTACATCATATTGCTATATAATGTGGACATGATATAACTATTGCTAAATGAAACAGTACATCCGTTCGTTGAAAACAGATAGAAAATCTGTCGAGTTACATCCCTGGTATTGCATGTTCACTACAATCCTTTATCATGGGCATGGGCAATTTCTGAACCATGGGTAAGAAATAAAACACCTGTCATTGCTACCGATTAACTGTAATGCAAGAAATGCATTACTATGTTAGAAATATTTTTAAAAGTACCGGGGAATTTTTCCCGAAGAAACTATCGAGAAAAATGTTTTCCGAAAATGTTTTCCGAAATATGTTTTCCGAAAAAAATAAACAAATAGAAATACCACATCCATTTATTTCAAGTTGTCGGAAGTTACTTTCAAAGCTACTTAAATTGTTCTCAGCAGAATTCATCTCAGCAGACTTCTCTAAAAATAAGTGAAAATATTCCTGACGAGTAACAAGAAATCGAAAGTGATTCGCCAAAATCGTGTGTGCAAAGACCTTTTCCTGATGATGAGTCTTTTTTTCTGTAAATTGATTGATTTATTTCAAAACAATATTTTATTCTTGTAATATTTATGAATAAATAAATATACTTAAAACCTTTACAACTTTTACTAAGAAAAGGGGAAGGTCCGACAGTATCTACTAATTCTAATTCTCACAACTGCTGCGAGGTAACAGCGGTTTACGGGAATCATGGATTAGAATGAATATTACATGACAATTCTGGACCGTGTGATTAATTAAGTGTTGTGGAAGCTGTGTCAATCATTTAGATATTTTCACGCTCCAAGAGTCTACTCCAGTTTGAGATGACTATTTAATAAAATTTTTAACGTTCTAATATATTTTTCACATTTTTTCATGTACTTTATAACAAATTTAACAATAAGTTAATAATTTGAAGCATTAATACCAGTGCTTAGTTACACAAGTCTTTTCGGACTGTGCAAATGGTCAGATTGAGTTACTTTCCAGATTTTTTCGACAATGTTTAAGTACTTAAGCGCAGGTAGTTGATCTGAGACACACTTATCCCGTTCTGAAGGACAGCATTTAACCACTATAGCCGGAAATTGACTTCTCTCCGCCCGTGTGGAGTGCACAGGGGGTGCACGCAACTAACTACTCCATCTCATTGTTTAGGTATTGGAAGATTGCGACACAGTGGCTGAAATCATCTTCTTCTTTCACTTAAGCCTTTTCCCACTTAATGTGGGGTCGGCGAATGGGGATGGATATATGAGTCTTCGTTTCTTTGGATTTGGCTGGGGAATACTCATGGTGCCGGATGCCCTTCCTGACGCACCTCCCCTGAAGCGGTGATTATGAAATGAAATGGGTGTGAATGATTATGAGTGAATGTTGTGGTGAAACGGGAGAACCCCGAGGAAACCTACCACCTCGGATTCTACTTGAATCGGACCGGGTTTGAACCCAGAAGGCGAGTGCGTTACACACTGCGCCACGGGTCGCCCTCACGGTGGCTGAAATGAAAAGGAAAAACTGGTAACCATACAAGCCCCGTCGAGAAGTAATTATCTAATCACACACATAAAGTACAAAGCAAATTCATTTGATACAAATGCTAATGTTCTCCCGTTTTTCTCCTATACTCCATCACCTCGTTCTCGCGGTAATCTCAGTTGCAAGCAAATTCTTCAACTTCGCGAAGAGTGTACCCGGTCCAAGTCAATTGTCTCCTGTAGGCGCTCAGGTGGCCGAGAAGCAGGCAGGTTGCGGGGGTGGAAGGAGACGATGTGAGGGGCAAAGCAGGAGTGACGCGTTGTGTTCCCAAGCTCGCGACCGGGCGCTACACGCTCTTCACGTGCCGTTCCGGCAGATAGCGACGATGGAGGTAGCAAAACGAAAGCAAATGACAGCCATCGCAGAAGTCGCTAATGGGACGATATTTTCTATTATGCTGAAATTGTCTTGCTGGGATTATTTTTAGTCAACAGCTTTTACCGACTATACGCCTTCGCACGACCTACTGCGACCTATGTTTGAAGACAACGGAATCACTACTAATCTGTTAATTGGGATCAATGACATCCCAATATTGAAACATACGCTGTTATATCTCTCTATACACGCGTCGTTGTCCTGAGTGACTAGTTCACACACTTGCTCATTAACACAGAGCAAAAACTGAGAAATGATATATTGCATCAACTTGATCCGGGACTAGAAGCCGTATCAAATTCGTGCTCCCCTCCACAACTTCGATTCCGTTTCTCGAGAATCACAAAATTTTTTGTGAAAGTAGAATAAATATATTTTATCATAATGTTCAATCCCTTTCAAACGAATTGACAATGAAATTCATCAACAAAATTTTAAAGGAAAAATTCCCACGGTACTTGTATCTACGTTCGAAATGATGTTTTATCTTCGCGATTACCAGGCTACGAGAACTTCTGCGTTGATAGTGAGTTCGAATTTTCTGCAGTATATTTGATCTATATAGGTATTATTGTTTTGTGTATTTGCTGACCTCCTCAATCAAATCTTTATGTATTTTTTCAGAATTTTGAATTTAAAAAAAATTACGAGCTAATCCACCAAATCTATCGTTGTATGTGGTACTTTCAACATAGATTTTCGGAGTGCATCCGATTCTGCACATTCACCCATGAATCTAATCTAATCGATCCTTCAACCATGTAACTACAATAACCGATCCCACTGGCCTCTCCAGTTCATCTCAAACATAGCTAGATCAGATTATTGTCAACAATGAAATCTCGTATTGCTCCGAAGTGTTTAGCGATCACCTTGCTCCAGTGTTAACTTTTTTCGTTTTTATTTGTATTTGTAAATGGGAAATGTAGAGCTACATATTGAAACGTATATACATGGAGCGATAGGAGGCAGGAGGTAGGGTTGTTGTTAATAGGTGGACCGGTTAGCTGTGTTTATCAACAATTTGGTTCTCGTGGAGGTGTTAGTAGGCGTAGCTAGTTATAGAGATAGTAGGAGCAGTAGGATATGGATAAAAGTAGGAAGGATCGCATTTAGTAATCACAGCTAAGTGAACTGGGACGTTAGTGTGAAAAGCTACAAATATTTTTCTGGCCCCATCGGGAATCAAACCCGAAGTGACTCGGTGGTGAGCGAGCACGCTAACATTATTGATAGGGGCAGTATTAACATTAAAAATAAACTAAAATCACTTAAAATCCTTTACAAGTTTTTAGACAGTTAAACGATGCAAATTTATCCATATTCACAAATTACTTCCGTGAGGAAACTTGGAAGATGTTTACAAGTGCCAAAACACCCACGATATGTATTTCTTTTCAATATTCCTAAAACTTTACTACTTAATCTTTCCCATAAAACGCAAGTTGTTTAACACAATGAAATACAAAAGATGGATCACCCAAGGGATAAGAATTTATTCCAAAACGAAACGCCTTTTGCATTATCTTTCAAAACTCTTTCGCCAACGACACGAGTTTCATGATTTTTATCAGTAAATATAAGACTATTCTTCGAAAAGTAGTCTACACAGTGAAGGTTATAGAAAATGACGGACAGATTCTAAAATCGAACAACCGGACCAAAACCATGTGAAATATTGATAAAAATGACATCTCACCCTTTGAAAATCGCGAAGAAAACATTTCTGTACTAAACGTAGGCAAAATCGTATCAAATTCACAGGATATTTGTATAACTCTTATTTCTCAGAAGTAGGTAAAATAACGAAATAAATATCTCAAAATAAATGTCCCCCAAATACATTGACCCATGTGCCCCATTCTATGTTCACTTCCGAAACTATGCTAGTAAAATCATGAAAAACATCATTTAATTAAAACAAATTTTCTACAGGTATAGATGACATACTTAAATTTATTGTTAATTTTCATCCTCCGTTATATTAAATCCACTCAAATATTTTTGATAGTTTTTCATCAAAATGGATGCTAAAGTGAAACCTTTACACAAGAAAGGAAATACTCAAACTTGGAAATTATCGACCAATTTTTGTACTACCTTCACGAAATTCCTTGAAAAATTGTCGTATAAGCGTCTTCTAGATTTTTATATAAAAATAAAACATTATCTCTGACGATCAACACGGTTTTCGAAAATCTTTTTCCACTAGCAGTGCCATATTCTCTTTCTTAAACGATGTTACCACATCTCTTGATCATGGAGAAAATCCTCTGGGTATTTTTCTTCATTCATCCTAAGCATACGCAGTTTGTACTGTTTTTTGACAATAAATTTATTATAGCATTCGATGTCGTTGATCACGAAATCCTCCCTTCCAAATTGCATTCGTGGACTTGTACAACAATAGCTAACTAATATGATACGTAGGTATCATCAGGTCGAAATATCCTAAGCTAAAATTAAAGTACTGCAACAATGCCTTTCAGAAACAAAACTTACTTGCGGAGTACCTCAAGGTTCAAATCAAGGCTCAAATCTTGGCTGATAACACTAATTTACTATGTAAGCACGTCAACACTCAAAAAGTTTCGTCAAACCTCTCGGCTTGGTTTCCTGCAAATCGTCTCATTGGGAAATCTGACAAAACAGTGTCTATGTCATTTCACAACAGTATCACAAAATCTTTACCCCAGGTTTCTCTTTCGTTAAACGAAGTACAATTAAAAACTTACAGAAACGAATTTCTGAGTATTCGTGTCTCCGTTTTCAAGACAACCTCAAATGGAATTGTCGCGTTGATAATCTTAATTCCAAATTAAACAAATTGTGTTACGCATTCTGATTCTTAGTTAATGTAGTTAGTCTACGTATTTTCCGTTGCGTAAAATTTGCAAATACTCCCATTTGCGATACGGCATTATTTTCTGGAACAATTCTGGTCGGAGCAACCAAACCTTCAAAATTCATAACAGGATTGTTCGGATAATTTGTAAATTTCACCCCCAAAACTCGTGTAAACCTTTATTAATGGAATCAAATATTTTAATACTTCCCTGTCTTTATATTTACGAAACGGTTTTGTTTGTTAAAATCGAATTACTGAATTGCCTCCCTTGATCATAGGAAACTGTCTTGTTCACGTACACAATACTCGCAATAGACACAATTTTCATTGTCCTAGAGTGCCAACCACTTTTTATCCGAAAAGGGCTACATCATTCGGGACTCGTTCTATATAATTCCCTAC
Source organism: Laupala kohalensis (assembly GCA_002313205.1). NCBI lineage: Eukaryota > Metazoa > Arthropoda > Insecta > Orthoptera > Trigonidiidae > Laupala > Laupala kohalensis. The sequence goes on from NNCF01139562.1 coordinate 13,901, forward strand.
CCAAAGACACAAAAGATATTATTAAAGTCAAAGGCACGATTACCTACTGCACAATTGTAAATGGTAAAAGTATTTATTGTTTTTAATGAATGTTAAATGGTTTTGTACTTTACCACGCCATTGCTATAGTACTCTCAAAATAAGTGATAATAATTTCTAAACTATTTTCCTGCATGCTTGTATTGCGTCTTATCATTCATATAAGTTTATTTTCATATGTACTCAAGCTTTAGATGGTTAGGTACATTTCTTCTGTAAACCAAATCCTGACCTGGGTTTTTCTCCGGTTTTTGTTCGGGTAGATACGGATTCTTTGAACAGATTCTCTAGTCTATTGAAATAATAAATCTCGAATTTACAGTTATTTTAATAGTTACGATTTATAAAAAATATTTTCCGAATAATCTGAGGATTCTTATAATATGTACTTGGGAAATAACTTTTTTGTTTGATTAAATACAAATTTGTTGGCATTCTATTAATATCATAACACATAGCATTTTTTATGTAATGTTCTCAGGTTTTGTTTAGGGGGAGGGTGTTTGAAAAATGAAAATTTTTTGGTAGCTTAAAATATTTAATAGATAAATATTAAAAATATTTTAAAAGAAACAGGTAACGATAAACATTATAAATACGTCGTATTCACTTAAAACATTTTAACATGATAAATAATTTCAGTGATAACTAAATACAAATCTGTGTGCAGTCCATGATCTGATTTTTTCATTAGACAGTGAATTGTAAACGTGCATTAGCTTAGCGAATTTGGAAATTCAGTCTGAGCGTTGTCTGAGTTCAAAGCATCCTGCAAAGCAACCGCTATAATCGAAACCACGGAACACAAGGAGGGAGCGGAGGGGAATATTTGAATTATAAGAGTTGTCATTCTTATTGCAACATCTTCTAATACCTGGGAGATTACTTTTAAATGTCTGAAAACCTACCTCCGGAATTCTGGAAGTGAAACCAAACTTAAGGGATTGGTTCTTTAAAATATACACAGAGAAATGTGTACACCCTTTGATTGTCTTTCTTATATTTAACAATAATAAATATATTTACTCAAAATCCTTGACGTGAAACAAGTTTTTATTATTTATAAAGTTTGTTTGTAAGTTTTTTTTGTTGAATAATTGTTCCATGTTAATATTAGAAAACTAGCTTTGTAGACTCCCCGTGGCTTTGCTTTGTGAATTTTGTGATCCAGTGCCGGATCTATGGAGAGGGAGGGATCATTGAATCTGAACTCTCAACAGATAAAATTGAAATTGATGAAACGCATACTTTGTGAAAGTGTTACTAAATTTTTCGCACACTGAATTTACATGTTATAGGCAAACGTAATAGAAATTTGTATTATAATTTCTCCTAATTACATGCACTGGTTGAAACGACTCTGGAAACTAGGCGTGTTTCATGCTTAAACTCTGCAATAATTGTTTAAGCAATACAGCGCAAACGTATTGCCGACAGCACAACTTACTGCAAACCTCCAATGTATTTAACGCGTTGTGAGGAGGTAATAGGCGACCTATTTCTTTACGGGACATTTACTTGCTTCACGGAGCTTGAGACGTTCGAAATTTGTCTTTTCAACATGCTTCACGCCAACTATGGACGGCAAGCGTTTTTTTTTTCATTTACGGAATGCCTTTTATCCTTCCATAGTTGTATAGTCTCTACGCACGTTGTAAGCTGTGTGTCATCTCACGAGCAGAATCTTTATTGATGAACAAGAAGACCTCTTCTAGACAGTTGTTTTAATAAAAATATCCGAAATAAATTTATTGATTGGGATTTGACTTTATAGGTTTCATATATCTGTAGTTTGTGCATTATGTCTGTATTTAAAAAAATATCCATGAAGAATTTGATTTGTATCTTTATAAATATCTGATTTGGTCGCGAAATCCTTATCTAATATGTATTTGCCATTTTAAACAATTACTAAATTTTGCCTCTATTTAAGAAGTTGTTAATCATGTATTTGATAAAATGATGTATTTTATTTTAAAAATTATAAACATTAACTTTTTGTAAAATACATCAACTTATCAAATTCTGTAAATATTATGGGGGGTTTGACATAATTCTTGATATCATGAAAGTTCTTCTTGCTCTATTAAATAAATTATTCATTTCAATTTATCAGTCGTTTCTTTTTTCCGTTATTTATTCTTCTCATTCATGAATACAGTAGATGGAGAAAATTCTAATCAATAAAATGAGTATAAGTATATGAAAAAAAATGTATATAATTCAATGTGTATATTCAATAAGTATATGTCTATCAGCCTGCGTGAATATTATGTAAATGTATAAAATACAGAAAAAATCGTAAAAAAAATATATTCTGGACTTATGAACTACAGCCGAACGATAAATACCCATCACTAATTTATCTACAGATAATTTAACAAAAGACTTAGTTTTTATTTATTTGTGAACAAATTTATAAGAATGGAACGTTCAGTCAATAAAGACTTAGAGGATCTGTAGCGTGAGATTATTGAATCTATTGAAATATGACCCCTTTACACTCTATTGAAGATATTGAGTAGAAATTGAAATTTTCCATTTTCAATGTCTGTTACTTTTCAGCAGTAAAAATAATTAACAATTGTAGATAATTTTGGTTAAACTGTACATATGCTGTCGCGGCCATTTTTGTAGAACTCTTTAAAGATTCAGATTCAGATGATTTATTCCTCAAAATCCACAAAGTTACAAAGTATCACACAATTATTACAAGTTTAAATTTCTCTAATACTATTATAAGACATGTAAAGTTGAAATACTAATCCAGTAATAATAGATATAAAAAAGTAACAAAAATAATGAAATAACATTATACAACAATTAAATTAGTGGAAAATGTGGTTAGGTGCCTCATTAGTTACGTATTAAGACCCCATCACATTTAAAGACGTTTAGTACCGGGCTCTTCCCAACTATGCATTTTAAATTAGTCTTAAAATTTACAAAAATACTTCTACAAACTAAGGAGTGCTAAAAAAATTAAGGAATAGTTGAACAGCGAATGGGTTCCATTCTTCTGAAAATATTTAAACAGTGTATTCAACGAAACAAAAACTCAATATCTTCATGCAAAAATAACCAAGATATAAGCTCTCTCGTAAATTTGGACAAACTACCTGATGAAGTTACATTTGAGGGCAAAAAATTATGAAATTTCAATGAACAAAAAGTAAAAGATCTACGATAAGCATCACTGTTTGCCTTTAGTAATACAACCCGATTTTGTGACCTTAATCGATTTGAATAACTCCTCTAACAAAGCATTCATAGTTTTACCCTATCTCTAACCGTTTAGGCAGTGTAAGCAAATATACGTCACCAGAGATTGATTTTTCCCCGGACTTGATTGTCTATTATTGTTATTACCAGTTACTTGTGATAACTTAGGTATACTAAAACCTTACCAGAGAACATATCTATGAATTAAATAAAGAATCACGTAGATCGGATGAGTGGTTCTCAAGTTTAAAGGGAACAAACAGGTTTTCAGACAGACATACATGTGACTTCGTTTTATAAAGCGTGTGGATAATTTTATTAGGTACGATTATAACTACATTTACGGAAGAAACGTATCTAGTGATATTTACGAAAAAATATTTTTTTACCTTACACCTCGAATAAAGTCTTAATAACTAGTCGGATCGATGGAGGCTATTGATATTTTATTTCAAATGATGACCTTACGGTGCACAAATTTTCATCTCTATCGGTGTTGCTGCTTCTAAGTTGTATAGGGTCACTAAATAGGGTTTTTGAAATTCTGATATTAAAAAGATGAATTAGGGCAAAATGTTCAAAATTTTTCGAATTTTCACTATATTAACGGGCTAAAATATTAAATTAAATATCTTAAATGTAATTTCTGGAGATTTCTTTTTAAAATTCTTTTCGGACTTTTAAATTTGTGAAAATGTCAGGTACTTTATCCCAACTGATACATTCAAGGATTTTTCGAAATTCCTAACAGGTGTCTCTCAGTGGCGTAGTTTCCAATGTTTTCCGATCACAAATGGGGTGGTAGAGGAACCTAACATTAGAATTGTGCCTAGAAAACATGGGGTCCTTCTACAAATGTAAATCGTCGAAAACAAAACCCTTATGGAACAACGGATCCGAAGCAACTAAATTTCTGAGGTGCATGAGGATGCTCAGAATAGAATTTTGTAATTTCTATTACTTTGCGTGTAACATTTCGTATTCAGCGATGAAATTGTACTTAAAAGTTCTCGAACTATGTGAAGTTTGAAAAAATAATCAAGAAATAAAATAATAACAGTCTTAAAATTTATTCCATATCTATACCTCTGTTGACGGCGGATCAGGGGAGTTCGTTTGAAAATGCTTAATATTTCTTGTGTCCATTCCCCGACCTACCTTTCTTTAAGGGTAAACTCACACGTGAAGTTATCGCTAAAGTATATCGTTCAATGACTTGCAGAAGCCATTGGTCGAACCCTTCGGTCACACAAAACAATTTGACGATGGGGGAAGCATGACGAGTGGAAGGAAAGGTCTTTCGACGAAAACAAGCTGGTGATCGTCTTTACGGAACATTTTCCTCTCCCAGTTGTGGGCGGCCCGTGAGGGTGAGCGGAGGCAGGTGGACGGGTGTTTCGAGATCAGAATGTTGTAGACTCTCATGGATAGAAACCAAACGGCATACAGGCTTCCTGGAGAAAAGCTAGAAAACAGCTGCGAATTTGGTTAAAAAATCTTGAATTTCCCATTTTAATGAAGAGTTTATACTCCGCTCTATTACTTTTATATTATACATGTTATATACATAAATATTATATATATAATATTATACGTATATAATACATTTAATTATATAAATATATTGTAAATATACATGTGTAGGTACTTTAAATTTTAACGGTATGTTACATTTATAGTAGAGGTTTACTAGAAAGGATTTTTCGAAATTCCTGACACAAGAAATATTAAGCATTTTCAAACGAACTCCCCTGATCCGCCGTCAAGTGAGAAGTCGTGTAGTTTCCACGGTTTTCCGATCACAAATGGGGTGGAACTAGAACCTAACTTTAGAATAGTGTCTAGTAAACATTTGGGGTACCTTCTACAAATGTAGTTCGTTAAAGACAAAACATAAATATAGTTCATTTCCCAGATTTCTTAAAATATCTATGTGAAGCAACACAGTCTATTCTAAATGACGGACTTACGCATGCATGTGGTTCATGCAAAAAAAAATCGTTAAGTAAGAGGTGCTACGCATATTTGTTGCACTGTGGGATTAACTCACGAGTTTCAGAAATCAAAACAATATATTTTAACATATTTGCGGCTTCATAAATCAGATTTTGATCAAAAATTTACTTCAGTTACAAAAATACATATTGCAGCTGCATTGTCTCTCCCTGCTTTACAGTTACAGATGTTCTATGGTGACACCTTTTGCAGTCGAGATGTGGTTGTTAAAAATAACAAATTTTATTAACATATATATTAAATATTTAAAATGCAAACACTTATAAATAACATTATAAAGTTTTCAAATGGTTTCTATAACCATAAATATCAATTCGTTAATTCATTGTATGCGAAACTCACAAATAAACAGAATATAAGCTGTCTAAAATATGAATAACACATTAAGCTGTCTTTTATGTATTAAAATTTATTAATTACTGAATGTTTGAATTTTAAGTTAAACCACAATTTATTTTGAAAGCTATACAATAGTTGTAATATTTGCAGTATAAAATGCCGTGATTTTCAAATAAATATTAATTTCCAATAATGTACAAAAATTGCCGGATATAAGTACGACGTTCTTGTGAGACCTGTATACTTTGCTCCCTTCGTGATAGAATGGGGATGGAGTGGGCAGCGGGGGTGGGCGATCGCTCCCTATTGTTGGAGTGGTGCGCACGTGCATTTGGAGACTGCAAGTTGAAATCTGTTCTCTTCGTTTTCCATCTCCACCTCCCCCCTCCCACGAAAATTATGGCTTAGGTGGCAAAGCGAGAAAAGAAACCGAAGCTTGACTCAAGGGAAAGGATGTGAACTGACTTAGCACCCCATGTTAGTCAAAACACTGAGATGTTTAGTTGTTTTCTCTATTTTTATTCTAATTGTAATAAAACGCAACATTATGAATAATAATGATGAAAAACATTATTTAATTTATATCTACCAGTTAATAATCTAGTACAAATAATATTCAAGAACTCACTTGACCCGTTTGAAATACACAAGAGTCTATAGAAACATGGCGGCCAAGCGTGACGGTTTCGTGATTTATGCATTTCACCTCGAAAAAAGTGAAATATCTTTCTCAGATGTTCGGTGACCTATATATAAAAGTGATGTAAAAATACTACGGAAAATTTTTCTACAAATTAAAGTCAACTTCTATCACTTTCGTGATTAAAAAGTTAGTCTTATTTTGTAAATAAGTGTTTTCTCCATAAGGCGCACTGTATTACACCAGTATTTATGATGGCAATTATTTCATTTAAATGGTCGGTGAGGTATGTTTTACAAGTTGAAATCACAATAAGTACATGTTATTCTGTTTATTTATGCCAATTTCAGATATTCTAGTGGTTTAATTCTACCTACGCTGGTACTACTACTACATGGTCCATTCGATTTTTTTCAAAAATTAATACCTAAATTTGTTGAGTGTATTTGGGTTTCGTTGAAATGTGATTTTAAATAATAGTAGAAGCGGTCAAATGAAGTAGATAAATTTTCTTTACAAAACAAAACAAACAAATTAGGTTTACGTGGGGTAAAGAGACACACATTACAGTTTTTCACTTGAATGAAGCTTAGAAATGGTTGGAGAGTTCACATAAGACTGTAATAGAGTTATATCCTTTTTACCACGCCTATACAAAAGAAGAAACCCTGTACCAAACACTTCAATTTTTCCAAACGTGTTCTTCCGTACTGCGGATCTTTGCACTATTGCAGCATATTTTTCTCCAACTGGCGGAAAAAGATTTTCACAATACCAACGAATTTAAGGATGACAAAAACAAGACAGACAAAATTTGCTCAGGAAAGAAATGAAATGCCAGAACTGGTACAAAAATTTACATTCTATGATTAAGTCATCGAGTTATTTATGCAAAAGTGAATAATAGGAACCAAATTTACATAATAGTGTTCGAGCTCTTCTTTGACGAGGATTCGTAATTACGATTTTCAATTGCAAACAACCTCCTTCGTGCTTCTTTCTTAAATCTACGACTACTTTTTGAAGGGTGGTAGTTTCTTTTGAGCTTGTAACTACAAATAAAGAGGAAATATTTACATGGATTATTATTTTGTTCTAATTATTAGCAGTATGTGAACTGGCATTTACCCTTCAACCGTATCGTCTTTTTTGTGAGTTTGTGAGTTATCCGTCTGACATGCTTATAGTGAGAATGGCTTAGACTCGGTCTTCACATCGCGTTGCCAAATGTCGGTGCGTCGGATCGAAGCCGACGCCGCATGTACATTTAAATGGGACCATCTTCACATTCAGCGTTGTGTATTTTCCCCGCCCGTCGGTTATTTCCACCGCTGTCCTGCTGCTTTGGCTACGGGCTGCACGTCGTGAAGAAATGGGGGTTTAACACACGGTATCTTATGACACAGTCCCCACATTGCGGACAACCCATTGGGTGCCGCGCAATCTTGAGCGTGGCCACCGGGACCTCATTTCACGAAGGCTGTACCTTGAGTAGCTGCCTAGACATTTAAATTAATCAGAATAAAAGGGAAGTGAGAAGCCCGCCTGTTCAACTGCTGTTTGATACATCTGGGACGTAATTGAATGATTGATTACTTTTTTATTATGTAAACAATTTCGTAATTTTGTCAAAATAAATGGAGAAAATTTTCTGGGTTTGAAGAATTTACCTTTCTGGCCCTCAACATTTTGTAGTAAATTAATTAAGAATAAATGAGAAATGCCCTGTTTCTTAACATTATTTAAATGTTTTATTATTTTTCTTAAAAAGCCAAATTTATTGGCTAGACGATTGGCTAACCTGCTCGTGACGTTAGCTGCGGTCGTGAATGAGCTCTCTCTATTTTTCAGTTTAATCTGTCTAATTATTTTATTTTATCGAGTTTTTGTTATTCAGTAGTTGTATTTAGATCCTAACTTTCATTGTAGTGTAAAATTCTTTGTTCTGTGTGAGTGTTAAGTGAAAAAACACTAAAAACATTTCCTATGGTTTTCAAACCCAACGGACTGAATATAATTTCATATTGTATTCATTCAACTGCTTCATTCAAAGGTGTGAAAAAGTTTACGTAAGTACAAACGGAACCAGAAATTAAAATTAATTATTCTGGTATATTTAGATTTTCTGGTGCGTATACTATTACATCATTATTAATTTATAAATAACGTAATGTATTGTTTCACTGCTCAAGTTTCGTCGCCGTAAATAGAATTATTCCAATATTCTACATTTGTTTTCTTGATTTTTTTTGAAGTTATTCATTACACTCTAACATAATATTTCCTTAGTTATTGTCGAATTAATTTGTCTGCATTTATCGTTCTGAATTATTATTTCTGTCATTTTAGTTGTCGGTTTGTTTATTTACTTATTTAAAACCTGCCCCATTGTTGCACCCAAGTTTTCGTCGTCATAATTTCATAAATTATTACATCATTTTACAACTCTTTTTTCTTGATACTTTTGTAATTATATTCATTTTAACACAATATAGAGTAGTTATTGTCGAATGAAATAACCTCCAGTGGTCGCCCTAAATAATTATTTCAATCATTTTTGTCGTCGGTTTGTTTGTATATTAAATTTATTTAATATCTCATTTGTAACTTCCATAGTAATAAATATATTATTATACTAATATCCTTCATTCAGTGTTAGTTGACAGTTTTCGTGTATTCTCATTTACTTTTGTCATTAAATTGCTAACTAACTCACAACAATGGACACTATCGCATTCCTCAACTCATTCAAAGCTGATCTTCAGAAGGCGTACAATGACTTGGTACATTATATTGACACACGGATCTGTGCGTTGGAAGAGGTCATTAAGAATACGATCGGTGGTTGGATTCTCGCCGTCCTTCCAACTGCTATCACCCGGTTAGACCAACGACAAATGCACCACCCCAACTCTTCACTCAGAATAGGTTTAGTGTGTTAAATGACATGTTCCAGTTCCCTCCCTTACTCCACTCGTTTCATCCCCTCCCGTCCAGTACCCAAACCTGTTCACAAACCACGCACTGGTAAGCACAACCGCCCAAAACCACGTAAAGTAGTGCTACCCAGAGATGAAGCCAGCACTTCCACGCAGAAATCAAACGTGCTCATATTAGCTGATTCGCACGGTCGTCAGATGTCCTCCATTTTGCGTGGATTGCTTCCCAACCAGTTCTCAGTCTCCGGTTTCTTTAAGCTCGTTTGGCTGAAGCTACTCGAAAACGGAACACCTACACTAAAAAAATTACAGAGTGAGACAAGTAATCATCATAGGTGGGCAGAACGATATTAACTTGGGTCATTTCAACGCGTCTGAACATCTACAAAAACTAACAACGGTCTCTCAGCACACAAACATAGTACTCTCTAACCTGCCTCTACGCTTTAACGTTCCACAAATAATCCACGAAATCAACCTGGCAAACATCTCCCTAAAACATCACCTGGCAGACAGAAAAATCACATTTTTTGATTTGCAGACACCTGACTGCCAAGGACTTTACTCAGCACGATTTAAATCTGAGACCGTTTGGGAAACATGACTTCGGTTCTCTCCTAGCTTCACATCTGACCTCACATCTTCCACCTGCCCCTTTACCCACTCCTACACCTCCTCCTGCTCCTATCTCATCTCCTCCTCCACCTCCCTCTGCTCCTACCTCATCACCATCTCCTCTTCCTATCTCGACACCCATTTCTTCTCCTGTCTCCGTTCTTTCACCTACTGCTTCCTTATCTATTCCTCCTGCCGCCTCCATACATAGTTACAACTCGCGCTCAGGAGTACGATGTGGTACTCGAAGGTGACAATCACGTTCAGGTGCAGTGTGCAGGCTTGATCCGGAACAAGAAGCTGTACCAAATTCAAATTCCTCTCCACAATCTAATGTCGATTTCATTTCTCGTGAATCACAAACACTTTGCGAAAATAAAATAATTATATTTCATCATAATGTCCAATCCCTTTTATACAAATAGATAGACATTGAAATTCTGATAAACGAAATTCCATTCGATTTGCTATGCCTCACAGAACATTGGCTTTCAACTATCAACATCAACGATACTGCTATTTCTAATTATTATTTACCAAGTTCTTACTGTCGGTAAAATTTTAAAGGAAAAAATTCCCACAGAGGTATGTGTATCTACATTTGTCATGATCTTTTATCTTCTCCACTGCCAGGTTACGAGAACTTCTGCGTAGATAGTGTGTTCGAATTTTCTGCTGTTAATCTGACCGACATAGGTATTGTGGTTTTGTTTATTTATAGACCTCCTCAATTAGGTCTTGACATTTTTTCGGAACTTCGAAATAGTTTTAAAACATATCACACATAAAGATACTAAATCTATCGTTATATGTGGTGATTTCAACACCGATTTCCTGAGTACATTCGACTCTGCACATTCACCAATTAATCGATTCAAGAATCTTATCGACTCCTTCAACTTTCTTACTAAAATAAACGACCCCACTCGCCTCTCCGGCTCATCTCAAACATTGCTAGATACAAAAATTATCGTCAACACTGGAATCTCGTGTTTATCGCCGTATACAGCGATCACCTTGCTCAAGTATTGACTATTAATAATAAACTAAAACCACTTAATATCCTTTACAAATTTTCAAGAGAATTTAATTACACAAATCAATCCATATTTCTAAATTATTTGCGTGAAGAAACACGGAAGGATGTTTACAATTGCCAAAACACCGACGACAAATTCAATGTATTTATCTCAATATTCCTAAAATATTACAACTCTAGCGTTCCCATAAAACGCAAGTTAATTAACACAAAGAAATACAATAGATGAATCACCTAAGGGATAAGAATTTCTTTAAAAAAACAAACGCTGTTTATATTATCTTTCAAATACTATAACCAACCACCCGAATTCCATGATTATTTTCGTAAATATGAGACTATTCTTCGAAAAGTAGTCTATGCAGATAAAGTTATGGAAAACGACAGGCAGGTACCAAAAACGAACAACCGGATGAAAGCCATGTGGAATATTGTTAAAAACTACACATCAAATTATGAAAATCGCGAAGAAAATATTTCTCTACTAAACGATGGCAAAATCATATCAAATTCTCAGGACATCGCAAATTTGTTTAATTGTTACATTTCAGAAGTATATAAAATAACGAACTCTTCTTCTTCTTCTTAATATTTTCCTCTTGTACCGTCTGGTGTCGAGGTTTGGTAAAGAGCTCACCATTCTTTCCTGTTTAAGGATTTCTTCTTGGATTCCTCTCATGTTATTTTTTTCTCGGCTAGTTGTTCCCTTACGGAATCATCCCATGTCTTTCGAGGTCTTAATCTTTTTCTATTTTCAACGCCTCCCAATCTTGCTTCCCATACCTGTTTTGGTATTCTGTCATTATTCATCCTGTTTAGGTGTCCAGACCATCTTAACTGAGCTTGTTCCAGCTTGTTTTGGAGAAGTTGAACTTTTAAGGTCTTTCGAATGGTATGGTTTCTGACGTTGTCTCGCCTCGTCTTTCCTACTACATTCCTTAAATATTTCATTTCTGCTGTCTGTATTTTCTCTCTTGTTCTTCTAGTAACTATCCAGGATTCGCTTCCATATAGGAGTGTCGGGATCTATGTTGAATTGTATACTGCCATTTTGGTATTCTGGCTTATTTCTTTCTTTCTTAAGAATCCTCTGTTTATAGCATAGTAGAGCTCACTTGTATTGAGCAATCTGGTATTCAGTTCTTCTCTAATCCTTCGGTCGTGTTTAATCGTCACTCCAAGATAGTTAAAGCTGTCCACGTGTTCTAGTTCCTTGCCCATGATTTCCATCTTACATTCCTTCTTCTCTCTTCCTATTACCATTGTTTTAGTGTTTCCTTGATTTATCGACATGTTTTTCTTCTCCAGTTCTGATTTCAATACTTCCAAATTTCTTTGTAAGTTTGCTTGTGACGTAGCAAATAATAATATGTCATCTGCATACATTAACTCGCATACATTTATAATTTTCATTTTGCAATTTCCAACTTGATATTTCCTCAATTTGGGTTTTACTTCCTTTATTATATCGTCCATTAGTATTACAAATAAATACAGGGAGAGGATATCTCCTTGTCTTACTTCGTCTGTGACGTTAAACTCTTCGGATATATTATTTCCAGTCCTAACATAGCATCTACTTAGGTTGTAGAAGCTTTTTATTGCTCTTATCAAATTTAGGTTAACTTTGTTCTTCTTCAATATTCTCCATAATTCTTGCCATGGGACCCTATCAAACGCTTTCTCTAGGTCTATAAAGCACAAATATAGATATCTATCATAGGCTATTGTCTTTTCAATTACTTGTCTCAACGTGAATATGTGATCCTGAACACTTCTTCCTGGTCTAAACCCACTTTGTGTTTCCTCCAGGGTGTGTTTCTATTTATTCTCTCAATCTCATTTCCAATATTCTTGAATATTGTTTACCTGGTACACTGAGGAGCGTGATGCCTCTGTGATTCTTGCACTCTCTATTATCTCCCTTCTTAAAAATCGATATAATAGCAATTTCCCAGTCTTTACAATCTTCTTTCTTTCCATGCTAACTGAATGATCTTCAGTAGCATTTCTTCTGCTCTCTTGCCCATATGTTTAATCATTTCCGGTGGTATTCAATTTTGTCCTGCTGCTTTACCCAATTTCATTTTCTTTATAGCTTTCTCAAGTTCTTCCATTGTAATTTCTTTCGTGTCCATTCCTTGTAGAACTTCTAATTTAACTTGTATTTCTATGTTATTTCCAGATTGTGCATTGGTTTTTAGTAGTCCGCTGAAGTACTTCCTCCATCTTTCCATTATTTGCTTTGGTTCAGTAAGCAGGTTCTTTTCTTCATCATAAATATATTTTAGAGGGCAGTCTTTTTGTTTTCTCATACTCTTCAGAACTTTTTGTAAAAGAACTTTTGGTTTTCTCTATGATCTTCTTTCATCTTTTCTCCAAATTTTTCCCACATTTCTTTATTTGCCGCTTGGACTGCCGCTTTCTTTAATTTATGTCTTTCTTTCCAGTACACCTCAAAAGCTTCTAATATACCAAAATCTAGGTATTTCTTCCAAGCCTTTTTTCCATTCACTATTACTGCAATTACTGGGGTCCACAAATGTGTTACTTTCTTTTCCTTCCTCGTTGTAAATGTGCCACAGATATCCGCTGCTACCTCTAATAAAGTATTTTTAAATTTTCTCCAGAACTTTTCGAGATCTGGTTCTTGGGGTGAGCTCTCTTCAACCTCTTCTCCCTCCTTGAAATTCTCTTCCACCTTTTCCGTGATCTTTCTTTGGTTTTCTTTCTCTCTTTATTTATACACTTTCATCCTTTCAACCCCTCAGTCTTACAAGTTTTCTGTTTGTTTTCCTCTTTATTGTCCGTATATTATTTTTTGTGGTCATAACTTTTCTGCAATTACAAGCTTATA
>NNCF01139583.1:8126-41787 GCA_002313205.1 Laupala kohalensis
GAACTACAAGTTACAATAACTTAACATATAAAACTAAATACGACCTTGTTAACTGCCTCGCTCGATTTAAATTTACTGTAAATATTATACTGAATGTCTGACTAATACGTTTATCTTCTCAAATGTAACATCCATGTTGCTTCGTAAAATGTTATATACCCGCAAAGAATTTTTCTAAATGACAATGTTCGTTCCCTGCTCTGGAAATCAATAAATAATATTGAATATCGATACTAACATTATAAATGAGGAGTGAGTTAACTATGTAGAATATATAAAGTATTTCAATTGTAAAAAAATTCGTCAACGAGGTTTTCATATTATTGATCTCTGATTATTTTTTTAGGTTGCACGATTACTACCAAATTGTTATATCGTGGATAAATATGTCACTAGAAGATGTAATTTATTTGTTCCTTAAGTAGTTTTATATTATTTATAACGCGATAATTAAACTTTTGTGTTATTAGTTCATATTTGAGACAAACGTTTTCTATATTTATTTAATTCCTTTTCACATATATGAAAAACCTAAGAGAATCGCAAATTATGTGAAATTACTTTCGAGAATACACATCAGTTGTAGGCAATGAGATATGATTTCTTTACTTTACTGTATAAATATAAGAAATTATAAGAATATTTATAAGTAATTTGTGATTCGAATTATACCAATTCCATACGATATCTTGCAATTATATTCAAATTCTGTTAAAAACTATATTTTATCACAGTATTACGCAAACGTTTTTTACAGAAACTCTAATATCGTTTACATTGCCTATGAAGACCTTGCGAGACAACGAATCTCGAGATGTCGTTTAAATATAGAGAATGGTAAAGTTTATTGAAGTCAAGAATATACAGAATATTTTTGTTATAGAAGTCCAAAATGTGTATAATAAAAAAATACAAAATATTTCTTTAATAGCGGTGTAATGAAACATTTTATCTCGTTACGATTTACCAGCGGTACTATTAGTCTTCCAAATATGGGCGCCGTTTCAAATAGATCTACGATTGGTCGAAGGAAACTTCCCCCGTGGAAGGGGAAGCAAGAGGAGATAGGCGATGCAAACTTAACAGATCCAAAACTGGTCAGAGCGTGGGACTTAGAAAAATAAATGGGCCCTTTTTTGATATCTGTAGTGTACATAATTACAAATTACTTCAAAATCTAGTCAGAAGGAATATACACGTTACACAAGAAGCTTGATAAACAAAGCGCATAGATAAGACCTCTACATAGAATTCTACGGTTTTCATTTCACTTTAGGGATATGTACTTGAAAACAATGTTCTTCACAGCCTGTAAATTATTTTGCTTCTACGATTCGGTCACGTAATTTGGGTGAAGAATCCACCTCACGTAACGCAATTGAATCCTTGCCGAAACATCATCAACTGCTATGAGAATGAAGATTCACATTTATTGATTAGCAGCTAATTTTAATTGTTTTTCTGCTCTTGTAATTTGTTAATATTAACCATACTTTGCATTTTAATTGCAATAAACTTTAAGAAGAGTTCTTCGAAATTTCAAATAATTCCACAATTACGTTTTTCGATATCCATGGCAAAGAAATTTCATGGAATTCACTTTTATTCATATATATTCAGTCTACTTTAAAATGTCGGGTAGGACACATTATTGATTACATCCATTGGTTAAGCAGCTCGTCGATCGAGCTGAAGACATAAATGAGAAATATTGTCTATGGCTCATAACATTAGGAACACTGAGATCAGCAAAACTTTACATGGTAAACCTTATTTTTTCTCGGAACATTTTTATATATTTCTGGTTATTATGATATACATCCTCAAATATTGAATTTTTAAAACGATTATTGAAATAACTTATTTTGAATTATAAGATGCACGTAATATACAACGTTAAGATGTTGAGGAAAATAATTAATAATTGAAATTCCTCCATTTTTTCTTGGTTATGTAGTTCACCATTTTTTAAAATAAAATAAAAGACGTGGGAGAGGTAATCATAGAATAATCAATGTACAAATTTAGTGAGGTCATTCATCTCCTATTTACCGACCCAAGCTTTGTACTGGACTGAACGATCGCCATTCCACTTAGACTGCTTCCCATTGGGGTTAGAGCCTTGGGGTTGCACGACCCGTGAGATGTGCCAAACCCTTGGATTCTTGTGTAGCGCGTTAATTTCGAATTGAAAGTCTTGATTCGACGAAGCAGGATCTACCAACTTGAAGTTTGCTACAGAAGTTAATTCACTTAAGAGAGAAACAGGAAGAAACAAATTATTTTACATTCTCCTTTTAATCACCATTAGTAGAGAAAAAATCCTGTTGTGAATCTGTCAAAAGAAAAAGTATCAAGAAGGTAAATTTTAATATTACCCTAAGTGCAATTGAGGTTGAAAACTAATGTTTGTTTTAACTACTAGAAGTTTATATTTAAATCTGCTTTTGTTATTACTGATGTATACAGAAAATTAAAAGAATCATAAAAACAAACAATTCAAACACAATTCAACTGAAGAATAATTCTCTAATTATAGACTTCCAAAAGAAGTAAAAATGTAAGTATCCTGGGAAAATACTCAAGACATTCAGGTGTATTTCCACCAGTAGCTAATAATACCCTCTAATACTATCTATAGATCTGAATGGTTTAACTACGTCAATCTGCCACTAGAGAGCTCTATTCTCACCCAGACATTTCATATACACAATTACATATTTTTACATAGAAAATCGTCAAATAAAATCTGGATGTCAATTATCTAATTTTAATAAAACGTAGAAACAATTCTTTAATATATAACAAATTCTTTAATTTGCACACGAACAATTCAATAATAATGTATTTTCACGGGAGTGTGTTTCCTCGAATTAGTGAGGAAGGCCCCGTATCTTCATTGGTTCAATCGTCACTCTCAGACTACGTCGAGTTTAACATTTGGCCATAACTGCGTCCGTCTTGAACATTTTGTGAAGCGTGTTGTGCGTGAGGTAAAACTATACATTTCCTTCAACCATGTGATGCGACCATCTGGAACCATATGGTTCTATTGTGATCATGAAAACAGTATAATCAGATAAACCTTAAATACTATTGATAGATCCACACACCGTCGCTGCTTCCCGCGTCTTCCAACGGCCTGGGACGCTGTGTGCCAAATGTATGAGCGGCATCAAATGCTACAAGAACGTAACTATGAACTCACATACCTTTCACTGGTCAGTAAAAATCTAACCAACAGGATTTAACAACTTCTTTCATGATCATTATAACATGCCTTCATTGACGAATTCAATAACATTTAACTAAACCTTGTGCAAAATCATGCATCCTTTATCTTTAAATTAATGTCATAGTTTAGCTGTAATTTTAGTATTAGATTCTTTATGTGTATGTCGATTGATTTCTTGTGTTTTGGATTAGATTTTTGGTGGGATTATTAGAGAACGTGTTTTTGTGTCATTTCTTTGTAAAACAATTAATATTTGTATGTCCATTGATTTTTTGTTTGTTTTGATGTAAAATAATGGTAATCCATGTGGTCCTCCAATTACAAAAATCTTTTAATTATTCAAATCAAGATACCATCCACTCCCATAGCTTCCAGAGTGTTCTTGGGATACGACTCATGCTCCACATATTTCATCCTTGAGTCATTAGATGATGTTCTTCTTTGTTACAAATATTTAGATGTTTGAGTTTGTTTTATTGCATAATGTCTTCAATGTCTCAACATTTACTTTTAACCATTTACTTCTCCGCATACGCTTTCCTGGAGATATCCAAAGTACGTGTGCTTATGAAAATTTTCTGTGAGTAGTTCACATTCTATTTCCTGAACTTGAACTCACTATTGTCAAATATTTCAGAGAGAAACTGCTGAAAATAAATATTTTTAATGTGCATTCTTTGACTCATAGTTTATGTTCTGCTTTAAAATGTGTATTCATATCTGAAACAACCCCGTCCCCTTTCAATCAGGTTTGGATTAACTTAATGAATGAAACTTCTTCCCCCAAACGGACAATTAAATTTACAGAGACTAGGTCTCTTCTTATATTAGTTAACCCGTTACATTCTTGTTGAATACGAAGTAAAAATGTAATTTTGTCGAAATATTATAGAGTAATAGTATTGATTTAATATAAGTGTTTCATAGTTGAATGTAAGCAAAAAAAACGAAAGCAAAAAATTAAAACAGAAAACATTTTGGAGAGTATTTAGTGAAGTACATCACCCCTATTAAAAATGAAATCTTATCCGAAGATTTATATGATTGTGGCATTACTAGAAGGAAAGGTAAAATTTATAAAAAAATTCCAATGCACATGAGACCCACATTTTTGAAACAGCATGAAAACTTTTTAAATTGAAAAAAAATTGTACATTTCAAACAAAGAATACTTAGATGTTGCATTTAATGTAAACGTTTAATTTAGATATAAGATCATAAAAGTTTCTTGAAATTGTTCCCTGTTATTTCTGTAATAGTTACACCTTCTACTGAATGCGATTTTATTAAACCAATTAATTTTCATCTTATTGAAACTCTTCTAGCTGTTCTCCAACCACTTCCCCATTAAATTCTGTAATTGATTTCGGCGAATATTGAAAAGAATGGAGAATTAATTACACGTTCATTGTTTTAGAAACGCAGTTTTGTTTCGAAGATTATTTCGTGCGAATAAATCCAGAATA
Source organism: Laupala kohalensis (assembly GCA_002313205.1). Classification (NCBI taxonomy): domain Eukaryota; kingdom Metazoa; phylum Arthropoda; class Insecta; order Orthoptera; family Trigonidiidae; genus Laupala; species Laupala kohalensis. The sequence goes on from NNCF01139583.1 coordinate 12,828, forward strand.
AAACAATTTATGGATAATTTGTAACACCTGCTACAATATTTAGTCACCAGCCATTATGTTTCGATAACTGTTAAATGGGCCAAGTTAAAGTTTCTTTAAAAACAGATATTAATGGTGGTAATTTATCACCGATTTTAAAATTTTGTTCCAAGATTGTACAAACTAATTACATGAGAGTATTTTATATAAATACATGAAAGTTAGCGAGCCACACAGAAAAATCTTTTTCATTTGCTGCAATAATTATTACTATTAATTGCTGGAATATGGAAGTAATTTATTTTCAAATGCAATTCTACATTTCTGTTCTCTGCATTTTATTTGAATCTATAATTTGGATGATCCCGAAATTAGTACATACCTTGTATTTGGAAGTACAATATAGTTTTGACAGGGGACAAAATTTTATTCATGTCATACTAGTACGTATGAGACTCAAATATGAATATCATACATTATGTTTGGCAGGGAGGGAACAGGTCCCAAAACTCTTTACATCTGTTGTATAGTTTAAACGGTCAATTTACTATGGGTCTAACAACAGATTGATAAATTTATCCGATATCAAATTGTATTACAGAATCCATTTCATTACGTGAATTTGCATTTATACATAGACACCGAGTGAGTTTTAAAAATGTAAGTGCATTGTCAGTTTTATATAAATTATATTAAATTCAAAAAGTTTATTGACGATTTCCAAAATAGACTCCAGGTAGCAAGTAAAAATTATTAGAATGGACGTTCAGTACTTCCATATGTTGGTGCTTAGCCTAGGAACCTCGTTTATGAGAAGATTATTATCTCCTTAAATTTGCTTGGGGCTTGATGGATAGTGATGTAACAGTAGAAAAATGTCGGGATGCATTGAATCGTTAGAATAGTGAAAATGTTGCTCCCAGTGCCACACGCATAAACGTCCTCGTCTATGGTATGGATGAAAAAGCAGTAGAGACTAATTATCAAAGAAGACACAATAAGAATTTTTGCTGAAACATTTTAAAATCAGTTTAGTTTTTAATATGTTTAAATATTTAGTTATTATTTTTGTTACTTTTTCATCCTTATTAACAGTTTTTGGTGCTTTGTCTAACATAAGTTATCTGTACCTTTACTTGTGACTTACTTGAATAAATAAATATATTTGGTAAAACTGACGCTGAAATTATTCAGCAAACACTTCCACCTCTAATCTATGAACACAAACTACGTTCACTCATAAGTGATTATATACCCTTAGGAAATGTAAGCCTCAGTGAGTGTCGATGAACCTTTGTAACACCCTCCGTGGTTTATTCATTAAGCCGTAGAATAGACGTTTGATCCCTTAATCACCGACTCTTGCCTCACGAATCTGCGGCTCTTTGTCAGAGATTTCTCAAAATTTAGATTAAACTCCAGAAATGTTTCGTGTCAAGTACACGCCACTGGTCAGAGCCTGTGGGACGAAAATGATTGAGAACAAGGAAAAATGATCAATATGAATTTGCAAGTTATTTAATATTGAATGCAGCGTCTAACACGGAAAGTGAAAGAACGATGTTCATAATAAGCATTCCTGTGTTACAGAAAATTGACAATATTACATTTATCTACTTAGAAGAGCTTGTTGGCTTTTAAGTTGTATATTTAAAAAATGAAAACACTCGTATAAAAAAACAATGTACAATTATCGTTCATGTTCATCAATTTTAAATTAACGCTTTCAAAGGAAAGTAATGTACAATATAATACTCGTATTAAATGTTACGAAATTCTGGTACGTTTTATGTTAGTCATTCATTCCACTCCAGCTTTTGATTTCAAATACACCTTAATTTTAAATAAAACGAGAAAAATGATGACGTTTAATGAAAATATTTAATACCATCTCGTAGTTTAAAGCAATGAAAATTTCATCACTGGATTATCTTTCAAGAAACTTTCTAAACTTTTGTGAATACTTAACATGAATAAAGGAGTGTTCTTGCGCGCCTTTAAGAATAGTACCTCTGAACTTAGCGGGAAAATGGAGAAAAAAAATGTAAATGTGTTCATGACATACAACTCCACCATCATATTTAACGCATATGTACTGCAAAAATGAGAGATGCATAAATGGTTTGCACTTTGAAATTCAAATATAATAATGTATTGTATTATAATTGTAGTTATTTCATGACAAAGCAAGTGAATACTATTAGAACAAATTGAGTTTTATAATAAATTTTGGTAATTTTATAAAAATAAGTCTCATAAATCTAAAATTTTAAATTTATGGTCAAAAAAGAAACTAAAAATTGCTTATAAACTAATTTACTCTTTGGAAGCGAGCAAGGGACCATGTTATAAAATCTGATCAAGGTCCCTAACACAGGAGTGGAATTATCGTTTCTTTGGTAAAATAATGGTACGGACCCCTTAAAATAAGAATAAAAATAGCTAGTTATATTTACAGAATATCTACAAATTTATATTTTATATAATTCAAAAATGGTTATTTGAAAAAAAGTTACCACTATAAAAAACTTTATTTGTTCCGAAAAAACTCACTAATAAATCGTATTTATTAGAAGACTCAAAATTCGAGATTAATAAAAAAAATAGTATTAATGAGACTGCCGTCCCTACANAAACTCACTAATAAATCGTATTTATTAGAAGACTCAAAATTCGAGATTAATAAAAAAAATAGTATTAATGAGACTGCCGTCCCTACACAAGAACTCAAAAATGAAAGCAGATATAGTGAGCTAGACAACCAATCATTCCTCCAGTGACAGCTTGTCGAAGAGCGACTCTACACAGACGCGAGGACGAGGCAGAGAGCGTCTGGACGATAGTCGTCGAGCGCAGGGCGGAGCGACACAACTTCATGACTTTGAGATGAGGACATCGTCCCTGGAGGCTTCCAGTGTCGACGCCTGCGGTCCTCGTGCTGTGTTCTGCTTCCTTCCTTCCTTGGCGAGACCGAATCGTTGAGATTTCGGGATTTGGCGCAGTCATTTGGTAAGGGAATTTCCGCGATATGCGGTCGAGTCTTCGTGACGCAAATGGAGGGACCTGGGTCCACGAGAACGAAAAAGAGACGCATTCACAGGGAGAGGGAAAGAAAATTGAAAGGATTTTGTTCAGGGAATAAGTCACTCTTGAAAGAATGGATTCAGAACAAATAAAGGAAAACGGTACCACAAACTAATATAATAACATATGTTACACTGGTTAATTTCTTGTCGTCTATTCATCATACAACATTCCTCGACATTATTTCTATTCCTATTAATATATAATTATAACAATACATTATATTTTACAACATAATATATTTTACAACAATAAATTTAAATAATTTTTTTTAATTGTCTTATTCGGTTTATTTTTTGTACTCTCCTCCATTTTCTTCATTTTCAATGACAACTTGACATGTTTCTATTGCAGCCGTCTGCTCCCGTCCCTTACTACGAGGTGGATGTATTTTATTTAATTCGATATCAATCCATCTTTTCTCTCTCTTACAATATCGATATGTTCCTGGAAAGTTCTGTACTTCGCCTCTGTTGTTATAATAAGTGGATGGAGTAAATTGAGGAAATTATTATTATTTTTAACAGAAAGATATCTTAGAGGATTGGTCAACAATAAAAAAGGGTTCTTTCTTTTACAACGCAAACGTTTCGACAATTTATTTTGCCTTCATCAGAACTACAACGAACATACACAATTTACATTATTTATAATACACTTTGAAACATATTAACACAAATAATATATCGATGATTACTCCCTATCTAATTATGAATACTGTTACAAAAACATACCCAAAAAGTCTTATTATACAAAAATACATACTTGTATGCTATGGAACCACGCCATCGTCAATAACCACCAGTCATAACCTCTGAATACAACACACTACATCTCTGCAACCTTCCTGGTGTAGGTCTAACACAAAAATGCAATTCATAAGTTCAATCAATTTATGTGTTCGATCTACACCAAGAAGGTTGTAGAGATGTAGTGTGTTGTATTCAGAGGTTATGACTGGTGGTTATTGACGATGGCGTGGTTCCATAGCATACAAGTATGTATTTTTGTATAATAAGACTTTTTGGGTATGTTTTTGTAACAGTATTCATAATTAGATAGGGAGTAATCATCGATATATTATTTGTGTTAATATGTTTCAAAGTGTATTATAAATAATGTAAATTGTGTATGTTCGTTGTAGTTCTGATGAAGGCAAAATAAATTGTCGAAACGTTTGCGTTGTAAAAGAAAGAACCCTTTTTTATTGTTGACCAATCCTCTAAGATATCTTTCTGTTATTTAATATATTGGCCAAGATCAACACTAATATTATTATTTTTGTTTCTTTACCTTTCTTCCTTCCTTCTAGAAGTATATTGTCATTTCGCAACACATCCCTGTTGTTAAACAGTTGTTGAATCAAGGACCTTCTTACACAAAGTAAATAAAAAACTTAATGCAAAACAAATACATAATGTGAAACATTACTCACAATATATTTCTTCCTGGATTTCTCATAGCCAGTGTTTAATATAACGTCAAAAACGTTTTTCTTATGATGATGCCAAAAACGATAAATGTGAAATAAAATATTTATGCCCAACATCAAAAACATATAATTTATGTCGTCTTAAAAATAATCACAGTTGATAAATATTTCAATAAGGTAACTGTGAAAAGCAAAGACATGCTACAAGAAATAACCCTGGATACCCCCCCCCCCCGACTCTTGATGGAAGAAGGCTAATGGAGCGGCAGAATCGCAGTAGTCGCAACCCTAGCAAGAGACTCACCCAAAGCCCTCCACGGAAGACCCAACTCTGAAGACCCTGCCGATGCCAAATATGCAGTTAGCGAAGCGGGCTGTCATAGACGAAAGCATCTTAGAGAAGATACGTTCTTGCCGAACGCGCGCAGAAATCCTCCTCACATAGCGCCCAACAGATATGGCAGAATAAAAAGAAGGGTTTTTACATTTATAAAAAATGGATGGTGTTGGTATCACACAGGAAATAGAGACGAGAAATAGCATCCTTTACATTTTAAAAGATGAAACTTCGAAACGTTCCCACACTACTTATGGAGGAAAAATATGTTCCTGTTTACTCTTTGTTTTTATACTTAATCCCACTGTCAAATATATTGCATAAGTTTGTTGTGTCTTTTAAGAAAACATTTTTCATCCGATACAATATGAGAAGAGAATGAAGCATAATTGCTGTAAGAGATGAATTAGAGGAAAAATATTTTCATGTTCTACCTGTCAAATGTACGATACTTTTGTCAAATTTAAGCTTCATATCACGATTCATCTAAGTGAAAAAATCACTTCGATATCTTTGTCCGCTGAGGAGATTGATTTAATAAATCATCCTGCGTCTAGACTTGTGGTGGATATTTTATTCACAAAACATTAGTGAAATCACTTTATTAAATTTTGTATCTTTACAAGCTTTTATTTAACTTGACCTGTTGGTATGTTTGGGTCAAATCTTGCAAATGAATTTTAAATCAGTTCCTCCCCAACCGATTGAGATCCAATTCACACACTTATATAATCCCGATGATAATGCAATATCATGATGTCTAACTCAAATTATAACTCTTTTAAATACGATTTTATTCCGAGATAAATACAAAAAGAAAAAATACAAAAAAATATATATTTCGGCAAGTATTTACCAAACAATCCCTGGCCTATGAAATTGATGTATACTTTTATGATCATTTCACACGACAAGGTTTTTAAAGACAAATAATTCAACATAAAAAGATAAATCATTTTCAGCCATAAAGATATAAAGGGAGTTTATTTTTATTAGTATCTCCTTGCTTGAAATATGCATGGAGGTATTAGCATTTGGCATTGCATTACCTAAATACAAACCTTATTTTATTCGTTTTAGTATGTCATAAATAAAAAAGTTTTTATTTATTTTTCTACTATTAACGTCCATTAATTAAATAATTAAAAACTTACGACCTTTCATGGACGAATAATATTTTTATTTTCGTTCATATATAAAAATAGTAATTGTCCATAAAAGTTCGTAAGTTTTTAATTATTTATTTAACTAGATTTTTTTATTTATTATTAAAAAGTCACTTGAAAAGCTACAAGTTTTTTATCATTTCTTTTCCATCCACCTTCAAAAATTTTAAAGAAATGAAAAAAAAAAAGACTCATTAGGCTCNTTAGGCTCGGGCTCCTTTATCACCCGAAATGGGAGGATCCAAATCTCTCTGATCTCACTTCCAAGACGATGTTCGTCGTTTCTTCACCAATGTTTTGCCGAAGTCAGACGATGTGTCAGAGCACTGGTGATTGGATGGTTCAGCGAGATCGCCCTGACCCAAAAAAGATATCATTTTCACCTCCCAGGGTTAACCTCCACCTGACAAGAAAGCAAGAGAAATCCAATTTCGAAGCTAATTACAGTTCCTTGAGCTTCAGAGCTATTGAAAAGCGATTTGATAGTGATTAAACTCCTCACTTCGACGGTTTGAAACTTAAGAGGCTACTCCCAAAGTGATCATTTCCAGGGTAAGTTCTCGAAGTTAATGAGCCCACTTAATCTCTTAACACGCTGTAACAATGCCCTTGAGGCTTATAGCGTGACCATGTTGGGTGCAGCGCACTATGTACCGAAGATAGAGAATAATTTTATATTTTCAATGATTCGGAAAGTTTGCTCCACAAAACCTGAAATAATAAAGAGTCATAGTATCTATCATAGTACTTTTTAACTGATAACATTTAATTGTACAGCAGTAATTATGTTGTTCTTCCAAATAACATGAAACAGTTTAACTGTTTTTGATTAAAAGGCCATAATGATCATAACTAGCAATAATAACAATAATCTTTGTTCTATTGATTTCACCAATAGAATAGTGGAAACAATTATTTTTGGTGGAAATCAATACTACATAACAAACCATTATTTAATTGCATAGTTTTTTACATTAACATTTCCCCATACGTAATTCTCATACTTCAAATTTAATGACAGTTTCAATAAAATACGAGTACGTCAAGACAATATTTTGAATGAAAGCGCCTAATTTGCTTTACATAGAATTAAATATGTTTAGTTGCGATTTTTTACATTATATTGATCTCTTGTTACTTGGAACACAGGATGAAGTAAGGCCCCTGAAACATATTTGTGCTTTAAACTTCTTTATTGTGGAATATCTCATACCATTTTCCTTAAATTACCGATAGCAGTGGTCCAGTGGTAGCGTATTCGCTTCCTCAAACCCGCTGAGTAGTAGAGCGTGGGTTCAAACCCTGCTCGGCCGAGCTGGGTGAGGTTTTCAGCTGGGGTTTCCATCACCTACTCCAGACTAATGTCGATTCGGTACCATAATTTCCCCAACAACCCAACATCTCTCCTTCCCAATTCCCTTACTCAAGTCCAACGGTTATGTGGAAGAGAAGGCCTCGTGGCCTTTACCTCGCCAAAAAGCATAAAATAAATTATTAAAAAGTATAATAAATATTACTGCGTTGTGATTAGTTACGTGTTAGTATTAATTACTACAGTAAAACGCCGCAGAAACGTGTTTTGACAAAACAAATCAGTCTTTACTTGCCGCAACGTTTGACATTTTCTTGAGTGGAGAGTTCAGGAGAGCTCCGTATGAGGACGAGAGGATCGTGAGCCAGTATTCTCCCGCCATCCTACTCCTTTCGAATTAGTTTCGCTTTGTTCCACATCGAGACTTCATGCAACCGTGTTGTATACGTATTTATAGAAAGAAATGTCACTCACACCAAAACAAAGCGATGCAGCACTGCCAATCAATCACGTCGACTCTGTTATTACTCCATCCAATGCGTTACATCTCCGCTGTCAAACCGGACACTCTTCCGGCTTGTACTGAGGCGTATTGTTGGCACTGAATCGATTTTAACCACATAGCTAAATGTATCAAACATTCAACAGAGAATATTTTTTGTTCGTAGTAGCTTATATTCATAAAAAAAGATATTGCATTTGTTTCTCGACTTTGCTAAAAATGAATACCAAAAGTATTTCTGCTACCACATAGAAATATTACATCTATTCTGTCTAGACAAACTGTCTCTCAATAGACCCTAAAGGTGCCCATAGGGATCACGGAAGACAGAGTTGTGCAATTACTGGCCCTCCGCACAAGAGATTGAGTAGAAGATGTAGCCAATATGTCGGTCCGGTCGGTTAAACCCCATAATAAACCCGGTACTCATTTTACAGCAGAATGAGTAGGCCTGGGAGTCAGTTTGGTTATCGAACAGTGATGTATCGAGAGCAAATTTAAGCCTCCAACATCTACCCAGACCCCGCCCCCCAACGCGAATCATAAAAAGAATTATGCAGAACTTTTGTACATATTTTGTACAAGAAAACGTTAATTTTTTACAAGTCGCGGTCATTTGTTATTAACAACCGAAAAGAGGAGTTGAAATATTTCGCCAGCGCTCCCCCATCACGAACACGAAAATTGAACACTGATATCGTATTGCTGAAGTCCTTCCTACATTTTATACCTTTCTCCTTAAGGTACGTTCGCATAAATTAATTATATATAAACGAAAATCCCTAACGGAATGTAAGTCAACTCTCATCTTCCCGTTAATGAGAGAACTTCGAACTTTTAATTATACAACTCATTTCCAAATTTGACGAAGTAAGTTTTGTGAACTTTACGAGAGTTCAGCTTTGCTCCGAGTGAGTTCTTGTGTATCACCGCCAAAGGAAAACATTAGATATTCTGCAAAGAAAAACTGTATCTTGTGTATCAACTGTGTTGAGTAAGTTCTAATATTTTTCTGCAACACAATTGTTGACATTCCATTCACAGAAAGGTGGATTGAATTTACCAACAAACTAATTGGTGTATAATAAACAGAAACAAAAGAATAAATCTTCATTCCTAATGGAAGAGATTAGTTCATTACGATCCAAAACTACGAATCAAATGAAACCCTAATTTTGGCAACATATCCAATGCATCAGTACAGAAATAGGTACATTTGAGTGTTGCGATGTGAGAAGGACCAAAACTGAAGGTGAATGAGATGGGAGTTGAGAGACAGAAGTGCCAACAAAATAATTTAATAACATGAAATTTCAACAAGCAAAATAAACCATTAAAATGAGGAAGAATACAAAACTGAGTGGCTTTGTGTTCGGTGAAATCTGGATGAGTTGCAGTGGTGATTTGTGATTCTCCAAATGTCTCGTTATACATCTGCGACGGCGTGATGTGTTGGAATGATGTTGAGCTGATGATTAGGTTGAAGTTTAGTTGATATTGAAGGACCGGTGGTTCGTGGCCGAAAGCATGGTTGATTGACTATAAAGTCGTCTCGTGGACCGATTAATTGTGATGAGTCCAACGAGAGATGCTTGGCGCCTGGTTGAGGAGGATTTGGGGAGATGTCTTTTAGTTCTGGCAAGGAAACAAAATAAACGTTTCTGAGTATTTCTTGATAATTCAAGGCTTGTATATCAACACAATTTTCAACCTCTTCTTCTTCCCTCTTTTTTTCAGCTCGAATGCGTAATTTTTAAATCAACCTATGAGATTTCAGGAAATAATACACAGAAGCTAAACTATCGTAAAATGACACTGGTTTGCATAAAAAGGCGATGAGTTCACACATTATTCTCTCGATCTACGTCGTTGGTTTTGACCAAATTTGCAATAGCATCTGTCCCGATTTCATTCGTTAACTAGATTTCTTCTTTGAAGAGTGAATCAGTTAATTACTTGGATCTCTAGGAAAATGACATTAAGGCTTTCACCTTGCGTTGTTCCTACACTATTCCCCTCACCCCTGCAACCTATTCATGTCTCTTTTTTTATATTCTTTAATATACACTTCGGGGGAAACTTTTAACCCCTCAACAAACGTGACGGAGTACCCTCACCTGAAATTTCACGATGGCATGGTGAGATGGAGGTGTACGCCAATTTTGCCTCACAGAATAACGAGATATTTGTGTGGTTGTATGAAGGAATACTTGGTATGCAAGTCTATATTTTTATCTTTATAAAACTCGGTGAAATTGTCTGAAACGGCCTAAAAGAACAAATACCATATTTTTAATTTTTACCTTTCTCTAACGAACGAAAACTTACACATTTTTGTGAAAATACTTTAACTGTTCAATTTGTAAACGTCACCAAGTATATAGAGTAGGTGGGTTTTTTTCTCGGAGATATCTGTTCATGAATCAGCGAAAAATTGTGTGAAGCTGTCGGGAAGAGACCATATTCTTTAAGTCCAAATATATTTTTAGTATCCTTTTCCTACCAAATTATGGTGTTTTATACAGTTTCGAGTTTACAGTTTATTAGTGAGTTGGGTTTTGGGAGTCAAAGGATTCTCGGTTAAGTGAAGCTTCATCCTGAATAAAGGTGTGTATTTGGATTGAGGTAAATGGCTCGTTTTATACATTAGGACCGTTTAATATTAAGCCAAATTGGCTTTTAGAGATACCATATTTTATTTGTTTAGGACAAATTATGGATGAATTTTGGGTCTAAGTATTTTAGGTATATACTTTTGAAATTGATTCTAGGTTTGGAGAGAGAAATATTTCATGCTAGCATGTTACCACGGGGGTCTCAACATTCCTAAGTTTGTTCTCCACTACCAGGTAGGCTCCCACAATAATAAAAACCTCCTGGAAGAGACCAATTGAAACTCGTGGGCGAGGCTAGGTGAGCTCAGCTAATTTTTAATATTTGTCTAGTCTTGGGAGATTTGGCTTTTCATTTGACTTCCCGTAATATAAATCAATGGGAAAGAGGTGACCCGAATAGCAAGCTTGGAACGTTTTCATGGCCGTGGTATCTAAATCCCTTATGAAACTGCCCCTATGTGTCATGAGGGATTTGAATCCCAAATCGCGCACCGAGGTTCACGTCGTTACTCAATAAGGTCCTGAACTGTGACAGAACTCGGTGTGCATCAAACCTGTTTGGTGCATGCATGTGAATATAAATCACATACTGAGTTACCCTGCTCTCATATTTAGTTCTCTCCCAACTGTACTTGTTTATTACATTATATGTCTAATATCATTAAATCTGTCAGTTTTCAAGCGACCAACGACAGTCAAAAATCCGTGAACAGAAAGAAAAAAGTATAAAGCATTTCATATACTATCTACCCCTGAAATCATGAGAAACCACGAAGTGTTTGATACTCAGAAGCAAGTTACGATATCCTCTGTGAACTGCGCTATTTGACAGCATTAGCATTGGACATGCTTCACACTTATATCCTTGGTCAACCGTTACCTTATCACCAATTTATCTTCCGACGTTAATTACTTTGATCTACGTGGAGGAGACATTGAGTCTATCAAGTATACCTTTTAATTCGCATGTAAAGGCCTCAACCGAACAGAATTCAATTATTGCCTGTAAGCTGACGAAAGAGTTCTTAAAACAGACAACCGGTACATTTAACTATTACTTATTTTTACTGCATGTAACATCTTATCATACCGCCGGGAACATTTCAGTAATGAAATGAAGTAGAAAAGATCGTTTCAGTAATGAAGAAAGTAGAAAAACATTTACAGATTTGACTTTTATACACATGCATTGTTTCTTCTCATGGCGTTGGAACCAAGAGGGGAAATAATAAAGATACTTTCATTTATTTAAGCAAATGATGATCCTTTAGTTACTATTATGTTCATTCACTACGCTGCATATTTGTTGTAAAAAGCTATACAAATCACCGTGTCAAATGCTCTGCCTACATTTGAAAAACTGGAGAAAACATATTTACAAGTCTTATAAAGTTTAGAGATGAACGAAAAATTTAGTTTCTTTTAAGTACTGAAAATGAGATGGGAAAAATGAACACCATAACTATATTCACAAGCTTCCAGTACCTTATAGACTTTTTCCGTAAATCATGTCTTGAAGACTTTCAATCAAAAAAATTACCTATGTATATTAGGAAGGGTAAGTGAAGGAAACAGATTGCCCTCATAAGGCAAACGCGTGTTCGCTGATGTGGCAACAGCGCGTGCCTCAACGGAAGGCCTCTGCCATGAATTTGCGCCTATCGCCTCCCGCAGTCTTCCCATAGCGGTCCGCCTCGGAACCATCTGTATCGTAAATTCCATGTTTGTCTCCGACGGACACTGCGCGTCCGACAGACCACGAAGCGCGACGGGGATTTGGGTGGTGACGGGAGGTGGTGATGGTGGTGGTTTGTTATAGGCGATGTTATCCGCCAAGGAATGTTGGAAAGATGAATGTTGTAAGAACGTGCCAGATGTTAGTAAAACGCATAACAGTTTAGGAAACCTTCAATAATGTTTTATATACTGTTTATATTAAATATCATTCATGAAGTATGATTATTTAAAACTGAGAATCATTAATTATACCGTTTTTGAATTGAAACACTAGTTTGTTTTCATTGAGTAACTTCTTTAAAAGGAAAGAGAAAAGAAGATTCGTACTTTCTTTTCTATATTCAATTTGTGATATACGTCAAAGATTTTTAACTGTTCCATAAGAAATTACACGGGAATTTATTTAAAAAACCATCCCTTCGATGGTTGTATCTATAAATGCCTGTATCATTTCAGGATGGTTTCATTCAAATATTAGCCCCATAAGGTACAAATTTTATGGGACGGGTTAGTAGATAAAGTATATTCTTTCATTTAAAAAAATTAAGGACATTCAAATACTGCGGTGAGTGGGACCATGGGAAGTATTATCATAGTATTTCTACAGAGGTAAATAGTGATAGATGGTGAAAACTAAATAGTTGATACAGTGACGATGATTCTCAGAGCGTCTTAAGAAACCAAAACTACTGGTTGTTGGTGAAAACAGCACAGAGTCGAAAGTGAAGACAAGACACGGTAATGGAGGTTTCAGTTTGTGGTTTGTCGTGACAGTTGACGATTGCTAATGAAAAGAAAAAAATACAACTGTGTTGTATAAATAAATAATACATCCTGCACATTACATTGTGTACTTCCGTGAATTGTATTTGTAATTCCTGTAATGACACAGTGTAAAATACACAATGTATTATTTATTTATATGTCATAGTTGTTTCTTTCTTTTCTTCAAACTGTGGTATTAATTTTCTTCAGATCCGTTGAAGAACTAATACAGTTCGAAACGTTGGCACGTACATAAATGGTATTATTTTAAGAGACCTCAGATAAAGAATCTTTTCCTGATATTATTTATTTATTTATTTATTTACGTTTTTATTTTTCAGTGACACATTGCAGACGTGGACATAAGACGGTGATGGAAGTTTAACACAATTGCAAGAATCGGTAGCATTGCAGTGGGATATTATATGAGACAGCATCCGCTGTGTCGCTGGAGAAGCAAGGTTGTGGATAGAGGAGCCAATGGCAGGGATGAAGCAAAATGGTTATGTCGCCTTCATCGATCAGCAATACTGAAGTCTTCTCTCTTAAGCATATTTTCTCACCCGAGAAATTCTTTTTTAAGAAATATGTTGACGGGGAAGACTTTTCTACGACATGAAAAGATGATGAACTTCTATGAATTCTGAAACACGTCGTTAATACAGGCTTGAGTGAAGTCTTCAAGACAGGATATTGAGGGTTCTCGTAGATTCGGGAACTTTCAACATAAAGACCGAGATGAAAACTCGAAGCACTAAAGTATTGCTGCTAGTAAAAATTCTTCACAAATATTCACAATACATAAGAACTTTTCTGAAGTTTATACCAGAATTGTTTATCAAAAATAGAGCCTCATATAACTTGTATCACGAATTTGCCACGTAGTAAATACGACTTTTAAGTGATAATAAATAACGGATAATATCAACTAACAAATAGCAATTTATGTCACTTCATTCGTTCATTAGATATTTTAGAAGAAGTATCAAAGTACAAATTAAGGGTCCTGTACAAGGTCATTTATATTTCCTTTTTCCTAAATAAAAATTCAAGGCTTCTAAGTAAGAGATATAATGAAATTTTCAGTGATGTTGATTAAAAACTTAACAACTTATTATCTATCCTTTCAAATTCCTTTACACAAATCGTGAGGTTAAGTGGAAGTGTAGGTCTAATGACCTGAACTTCACCCCGTCATAAAATAAGACGAAAAAGTAAATGAATAATATTACATATAGAGTGTACAATTATACACCCAGGACACTTCTTTGTGTCGTGGCATTTATTTAAGTTTGTGTCGATTTCATATCAGGTTATTTATTAAAGATTTCAAAAGAATATTTTTTCTAGTCTGTCCATATATCATTTATGTAGGTAATATATGTTATTGCGTAAAAAATTAAAAAAATTGTTACTCTGAGATGAGAATTTTAAGAACTTGTTTTTTATTATTACTACATTTACTCCCTTCATTTCATATTTACATCGCGCATAAAATAAGTGGACTTATATATAAAGACAATCTACAATCGTTATATGTAAGTAATAAATGTAAAATATGTTCTACATTTTTTGCTCCAATATGGACCAGAGATTAAAATGATTTCGATGCCTGAAATTGTTTGATGTTTCCACGTTATCTGGTCCATATGGTGAGGAATTTATTAACTATCCAAACTATCTTGGGAGCATGTTAACTGATCAATTTCAAAACGTTTTCTAAGTTTGCGGTAGTTCAATTAGTAATTACTAAAATTGTTTATCATATGAAAAAAAACTCGCACAAATCTCTAAACTATTTGGTGTTTACCAATTAGGTTTCTCTACAAATCCAAGAGTCGTTTTAAACCATTACGAAATCTATTGGCGCGCACATCACAGGTTTATTACTTTTACTCACTTTTTCAAATTACGGTAAGTCAATACAATTTCAGGTACTACCTCATAACCTATATCGTTTCAAAACTGGAGCTCTGGATACAATATTTTTTATGATTTCGTAACACTTGAACTACAAGGATCTAAATATCCGCTTCGTTATTACAATAGAAGAACTTCAATATCTTTATGTACATTTTTATTGCAGTGTCCTCTTGATTTTTTATTCTTTTGAACTTGAAATTTCGAAATATTTGAAATAAAATTAATAAAAATTATAGCTTAATCTTATACTACTACTATTATCATCCATTATATAATCTAATTAAGTAAATAATTAAAAACTTACGACCTTTTATGGACGAATAATATTTATATTTTCTGTGAAGAACTCACTATATTTCGACTTGAATTTAAGTCGTCGTACGTGATCAAGTGGTAACAAATTATACCAATAAACATGACAGGAGAAATGAACAAAATATAATTAAATTTAGTTTCTCAAGACAACTTGTTCTAAATCACCTAATACAAATTATGACATAATACGGCTCATAAGCTTGAGAAAATAAATTTTACACCAGTAATTTATGTCAAATACGTAAATGATATCTTTTGTATAGTGAAATGAAATATAAAACATTTTAGATACATTTAATAGTTACCATCCTGGGGTAAAGTTCACATTAGAAATTGAAAATAATAATAAAATAAATTTTCTTGATAAATATCTTTCAATTGATATTCTGGTTGCGTGTAAAATTTTTACTCAGAGAACTTTAACACCAAAAAGAGCTATAATTTATAACTTAATAGATATATAGTACTTTCGGATGAAAAACATCGGAGGGAAAATTTACAAATTGTGCGAAACATACTTTCAGCTACTACCTCATAGAATTTGTTAATAAAAATATTAAAAAGAGATTTATTACCTTCAAAGCAGACAACTAACGCAACCTCCACGAGATAATATGATTGATGCAGTGTTTCCTTATAACAAATTCATAACTCCTTTACTTCGTAGATTATTTAAGTCTGAGAATATGCAATTGATTTCTACATTTAAAAATAAAAGGAATAATTTGATAACGAAAGGGTAAGATAAGAAAGAAAACATGAATACTAATAACGTAGTATACAAAATAATTTTGTAAAGGTTGTAATTTAATCGAATTTAAATGTATGAATTTAATTTAATTGAGTTAAAACGTGGGTTAATTACGTGGGTTAAGAACTAGAATCCACGAACACAAAACAAATTTTAAATCAGTTGACAAAAGTGTACTTACCTCACATTGTATTAATAATGATCACTTTATGGACTGGAAAAATATATTAATTTTGGACAAAGAAGTTAAATATTACAACATTGTATATCAGAAATAATGTTTTTTTTAAATACACATAGGAGTTTGAATTTACGCACAGATACTGAAAAAGTATCTAATTTGTATAATACAATATTAGAACATGTTTGTGTTTCTGCTTTTTTGTAACAATATTTAGTTTTTATAATTCTGTTTTTAGAATGTACATTTGTCCTGTTATGTTTATTGTTATAACTTGTTATTACTTGATCACCTGACGACGACTTAAATCCTAGTAGAAACGTATTGAGCTCTTCACAGAAAATATAAATATAATAATCAATTAAAGGACGTAAGTTTTTAATTATTTACTTAATCCTATCAATTACTTTTGAATAGACAATGGTAATTTTTATTATATTAAGTTAATATAACTAAATATACGTGATATTCTTTCAAAGTAACTTTATTTTTTCAACTTTGCCATTATAAATGTTTGAACATTTGATACCATAAATCAGCTCTCCTTCATTCTCTGAGCATTAACAGAGATATATAATGAAAAAAACTCTATAAATGATAGTGTGAAATGAAAAAAGCATTCTCCCCTTTCCTGACCTCTCGTCGTCTGTTCCAGAAGAAGACAAATCTCCGTGTCGAGGTTGGCCTCTCGCTCCCTCTCTGTGATAAATGTATAGCATCGCAGGGGTCAGTCGTCGGATCTAAGAGAATTCATCATCACTGTTCATATCTGAGATTCGTTCTAAGTTTATCTCAATTAAATTAAATTCATACATTTAAATTCGATTAAATTCAATGAAACCTCTGGTATCTACCACATAATTAATGTGGACAATCATAATACGGATTGGATTAAGAAAAGTATACCCCGGAAGAATTTCCCATTCAAAGGAAAATTTAGAAAACACCATAATGTGTTAATATGTTAAATATTAAAATATAAGAATTAATACAGATAAAGTATAATTATTAAGTACATATTTCTTCCGTGTACCCTACACGTGGAGAATATATTTAGGTCTGGGTGGAAATGGTGTACGGTTGTGGAAGGCGAACCGGTGGTGTAGCGGTTAACACCCTTGCGATCAAAGCAAGAGACCCGGGTTCGAGTCCCGGCTGATCGCCATTTTCACTTGACCGAAAGTTATTATTATTAACTTTATATTTGTTCAAAATTGTATTTGATTTGTACAATAATATAATGAATATAACAATTACATTATAATTTAAAATGACCCTTAACAAGATTATCAATATGATTATTACGTTTTATAATGCGAATGCGAATAATGAAAATATTAATAAAATATGACTCTTCAAAACACATCCATTATTTTCGCTGGATTTAGTCACGCTAAGAGATGTCATAACGTATATTCCCTTAGACATCAACAATTTGGCAGCGGTTGCGTCATCTGAAGAACTGCTGAGCGGGAGAACAAAGTTCAGGCAAATTAGATGATGTTCTCACATGTAGTTTTCACCGTCTCATACACCATACGTTTTGATGCTTTGCGTTCTCCGACTATTGCAACTGTCCTTATCAAGTATCCCCTGCTCCAAAACTGAAAAACTGATTTTAAAAAAGTCTCGACGCGGCCCAATAAATAAATAAATCGATTTTGTTTCAATTATAAGAAGTTTCCTACTGTTTCGCAATCCTCATGGATTATTTTATAAAGTGCAATTACAATTTCAAAAATAGTCATATCTGCGATTCGAGGATATTAATTTGCAAGAATTCCAATATCAAAGTCCATAGATTTTAAAGAAAACAAACCAACAAACAAGCACTTCTTTTTAAATTTCTTTATACTAAGCGTATTTGTTCTATACCAGCCTTAACATGTAATAAAAAAGTAATACAATTTCTAGTAATACGTCTTACTCTTCATTATTAAAAATCAAAATGAATCACAGCAAAATATAGAAAACCTTCAACCCAATTGCAGTGACAATCTCGGAAACGTTTTGTAGACTGTACGTGATTATTTGTTTCAATAAAATAATTTTAAATTTTCATCGTAAGAATTGACTGAGATAGATAAGCATGCGTATCGTTAAGTGAATCTAATCAGACGATCTGCTTTTGTGGGAAGATAACAAATAATTTTATTAGGTTCTTGATGGAAAATGTATCATTTACTAATATTATATTTATCAAACTGTAAGACGTAGTGTGAAACGTTCCGAAAGAAATCAACATTTCATGTTCTAATGAAGAAGGAATCATTAAAATTGATGATGGCATAAAAACCATCTGAGAAAATCTATTAAAAAAACTACTCTGGCGTACAGTGTGTCCCAAAGAGAGGGCTACTGTTTGAATGTTAATAACAGAAAAAGTATTACAGATAGCCATTTATTTGTTTTCCTCTTATTTTAAGTTTAGTTGCTAGCAGTGACAATAATTGATAAAATGTCTGGAAACCTTTCTATGGAGCACCGAAAGTGGATTTTGAGAGTTTTTGAAAATATGAGGATAAGGAAGTGCGGCGACGATGGTGGGTGGAATTTGATACTCTGGAGGATATTGTCTACGTCACAAAACCACGTACGCTGGATGCCATGAGAGAGGCGATGTCACTGCCTGTAAATCCATTTTTATGGAAACCGTATGACATATTCGATCTGCTCCACAGTTCCCTACGATGTATTTCCTCTAATGGAGGACATTTTAAACATCTTCAACAATAAAACATAGTTTTGAACATAATGTTTTGAACATCTTTACTTTTTATTTTTCTTATTTCTTGTCTCATTGAGAGGTTCAGCCTGATATTCCACCTAATCGTGATTTCCGAAAGAGAATTGGGAACGAGAAGTGTTGGGATGATGGGGAACGTATGGTACCAAACCGACATTTGTCTGGACTATGCGAGTTCCTCGTCTAGTTCAGCCGAGTAGGATTTGAATCCACACTCAGCGATATCGTGGAAGCAAAGACTCTACCTATAGACCACCGCTGTAGGTACTGCAGAACCGGTAAAGCCTTTGTGAGTTACAAAAAAATTATATTTGTTATGTTTGTTCGAGTGGTTTAAGCTCAAGCAGTGTAAAAACCTTTGTGGGACACTCTGTAAAAGTGGTCACTGGATGAAACAAAATTACTGTCCATGATCTTCTCAGAGGAGAAGTACTTTGCTGCGCCACGATCGCGTGAATCAATCCGAATCAGTGTGAGTGGCATCAACAACGCCCAGTGCAGACAGTGACATCGTACGCAGTACAGACAAGTGTTTACTACACCTACACTATGTCTTGGTAGTATCATCCATCACTAGATTACACGCAACAGTAAACGTGAACTATTCGTGTACTACAAGATGAAACTAATTTCTCTTATCTAGGCAGGTGTGAATAGCGCTATCGATCGAGGTTGGTCTCTTGCGACAGCAATCCACATGAACTTTGAATAAATGGTGACATTTGTTTGAGGATGGGTTAAGTATTAACCTATTGATGTCAGGGAATATATCAATATAATCTAATATACACAAATGAAACACTTCTAATTTTGTTCCTTAAAATAGGGTTTGGTTAGGATCAAAATATCTGTGCTTGACACTGAACTATAGTTACTTCATAGTGTGCGATGAATATGAAATTTTTTAACACCAATTCTATAAAGACAAGAATCATATTCAATTCTGATGAAGTGAATCATATGGATTCTGGTTGCAAGTATTGTAATGCTAGCTATGTAGGTCAAACAAAGAGGGGTTAAAAGTTAGAACCCAGGAGCACAAACGAAATTTAAAATCAGTTGAACAACGTGTAATATCCTCACATTGTGTTGTGTGTTAGTTTCTAGCTACTTATGGCTTTACACTTACCCGTGGCATTACATTTTTTTGCCCCTTTGGTGGCTAAGGTGTTAGAGAGCTCGCTCACCACCAAGACTCCGGGTTTAATTCCCGGGTAGAGCGAGGAAAAATTTGTAGCTTTTCGCATTAATGTCCCAGTTCGTATAGCTGAGACGACTGAGGAGCAAACCCACCTTCTTCTATCCACCTCGCACTGCTCCTATTATCAATAACTCTAACTATTAATAACTTTTCCTACCACATTGGCCAAGTTGTTGGAAAACCCTACTAAGCGACCCACTTATAACAATACCATAATTATAACAATAACTCTACCACACACCTCCTACCCACTATCCATGAAGATAAGCTTCAACAGCACGCTATATTTCCTATTTACAAATACTACGGTAAAATAAAATTTACCCGTATTAAAAATTCAAATTTCTGTTTCACAAATATCGTATTCTGTTCTTTTAATCGCATGAAATTTATTTGTGTGTCTATATGTCCTGACTAGTACGCTGACTTTGCCTGAGTGAAGTGCGCTGACACGGTGTCTCGTCGTGACCCATCGTGGCAAGCGACACGCCCTAATGGTGTAGCGAGGAACCAATGACAAGCGCTGACGCTCTCACGTCACTCACACGCTACGACAAGCTACAAATTACGAGCACCAATATGAAAGTAAGAAAGATACACATGTGTACATCCTTTCTCTACTGTGATTATTCTAAGAAAAACTAAAATATTTGTAGAAAAATTATAATAATCATCGCCAGAGAAGGAATGATAGTACAATCATCTTAATATACAGTCTTTGGTATAACATGAACCACAAAAGGTTAGTTTTATTTCATTGATCTATAAGATTTTCTTTCACAACCGATATTTTAGTATTCTTGTTAATCGAGTACACTTTATTACAAGACGTACGTGCAATGTCATTTACGTCCCGCTCAACTTCGAAATTCTTCGCCTAAAATAAATACATGAATTTTTACCACATGGACTTTCGATAAATTGAGCTAATTGAGAGAAAAAATTGTCAGACCAGTTAATTAGGCAAAATATTAAGTGTGTTTAAATATACCTAATTGCAAGTAAATAACTATATCCCTTGTAAAATGCTTGACTAAATTCACTTACTTCAAACATCGTTGAGATTTTTCCGTAAGTTCAATTTCTGTATTTAAATTGCGACTTTTTTCTTTCCTCTTTCAATTGATTTTTTTGGTATGACATTTACATAGTGTTATTTTGAGACATTTAAGCAAAGAAAATTCAAGTCCATTAAGTATTTTGAACCTTTCTCTGCTTAAATGTATTAGCATTGATCGTTTGAAACCTAATTATCCTTTATCTTTTCTATGGCATGCTTTTTTCTGTAATTTTATATTTGCCTAATTACACAAGCTTTTTTTTCAATGAATATTATAAAATACCGGCTTTCATAATTTGTTTACAAATGTTTTCCCTCTTCCAATGCTCTCACTCACCACCTGGAATACCATGCAAAAACCAACATTTGAATTTAATTTGCATCTTAAAATATAAAATAAATAGTAAATTATTAAAATATCAACAAGTGTAGAACATAATCTATATAACCAGATGTCACTTTTGGCAATATATTAAAGATGACGCGAGAGAAGGGGATATTTACAAAACATTTTAGAAATGTTTCTGTTTAGAAATGATATTTAGCGATAAATGTTCCAAACCAGAGAGATAGAGAGAGAGAGAATTGTAATACTCCGACTCACGCTACCCCGTCTTACACTAATTCGGAGACACGCGATTTTTTAATTTTCTCGTCGATTCGTCTTTGAGCGCTGAGCAATTCTCAATTCCTCACTCTGTCCACACGTTAACATTTTCAATTTGTCAAACACTAATGTTAGACAATTAAATCTAGAAGTGTATGCTGATGACGTCCAAGAACTGCTGGATTCAGACGATCAGTAGTTGATAATTGATGTGCTCACAGAAATGCGTGAGAGAGAGCAAGACATTGAAGAACCTAATCCTTTAGAACCTGTTCAATCAGATAAAATAACGAATGATCTCACGTCTATTGAAACAGGTTACAAATTTTCGAAAACGTTGACTCCAACGAAAGCCCATTTCTGTTACAAAACAGATGAATTATTAGCATGCTCCAAGGAAGTTTTTCGTGAAAAGATAAAACGACGAATCAGACGAATTTTTAAATTTTATGAAACCTTTTACACCAAAATAACTTCAGTTTATGTTCTTGGCAATTCATAATAATATGATTTGTTGTATTATCTAATATTTTTTTACTATTTTTTCCTCCAAATGATTATTTTCTTTAGTCTTTGGTCCCTATTGAACATAATTTGTAAACATGTACAACAATTGTAACCCGAATTGCGCTAATTTGACATACACGGTTATCGCTCCCATATCGCGCAAGTTCGGGGTATTACTGTTGTACTTTTTATTCTTGTACGAATACAGTGAAATGTGAACATCTCTCTCAAAATTTCACTCCGAGGGCTATCATTTTCGAATAGAATCGCAGAGACGATTAAGTACTACTCTCGTAAAATCTGTCATTTCCATCATAACCTTTTGTGAGGAAAAGAAAAATTTCGATGGGTGAACACAAGCAGAAAAGATCCACACTCAGCACTCACGATTCAGCGGTTCCTGAGACGCATTCAAAAACTCGCGAAATGAAATCTTTTGTTCCCTTTTTTAGTGGGAAATTCAATTTTAGTTCTTCTGTAATGTAATGTTAAACCATTCACTTCTATTCATTCGTTGCATTAGACAAGTTTCTTCTATCTCATCCACAACAACGAAATGTTATTTCACCATCAATTGAAGACATTGAAATTGATTTTATTGATGTATTGCTTGTAGAAATTTCCAATTTATACTATATATCATACATAAAAATAATTTCATCTCCGTTTGAAATGTTCACCTCTCTTTAAAAACATCGTCATAAATTGAATACGAAATCTAGAAGACACCAGTATATGTTGCGCACTTAGCAGTTTTTACAGTCTACAGAATAAGTAGTCTCCAGTAATTGTTTCTCTTAAGTCATTTGAATACATTTACTTTGTGACAAAATACGTTCATCCGGTCATTGAGTATACAGGGGAAAATGTATTTAAGCTTACAGAAACATTGGTGTCGGGTAAAGATTATCATTTACATGACGAACGATTTAAATTTCATGAACCAGATCAAAACAGAGAATATAAAGAATAAAAACGGAAAGTATTGTATTAACATATCTTTCTGTGTACGTAATGGTGGGGTGGAGTTAATTTCGCAAACAAACAAGTTCATACAAGTCCCGGACAAACAAGTTCATACTGACTCCGATCGCGAAAACCTACGGTTATAAAATTAACCATTGTTTGTAAGTTATTATTTTTACTAGCGTGTTCCTCAAATCCCACATCTGCGTTTTACGCGTATTTACGTTTTACGAATATAACATTAATATTTCATAGCAGGGTTTATTTTATATTAAATAATTACGTTTATAACCACAAAAAATTGTTCAATGAACTTTTGATGAAACGTGTTGCGAAAAAACGTGAAGTGTTGTTATGAAATGTCGCATAATACTGCAAAATATGTACGAGAAACTTGCCGCAAAATTAGCAGTAAAATTACGCTGAATGACGCCGTAAAGTGTTCTTAAAAGTAATTTTGCATACGATCACTAAATGTTCATTCCGAGTTCGACTATGGTGAAGTGTGGATCGCTCCGTGTTTCCCGCTATCTAGGGACTACTCACTGACGTCAAGTGTTTCGAACTTTGCTTGTCTTCGGATCACGTGGTCTCACGGTACGCAGTTTTAACCTTCGGACGGGAACTCACGAGCTAGTTGCAGTTCTCACTGCAACCCGTAACCGAGGCAAACCATACCGTGCGGGTTGCGTTCATTTCAACTTTTAAAGGAGCAACTGTTTGGAAAAGAATTTTTCTTCACCTTTTCAACGACTTGACAAGACTATGGCCAAGGAACTATCAGATGATCGGAAGATTAACGTTACCACGGTCGAATAGACGGTTTTATGTCATCCTGAGTGTCTCTGGACCATCGAAGAGTGTCTATCGCCAGTGAACATTGCCCGCCGTGGTCTCAGAGGGACCCAAGCATCAAAGGCAGAAACCACAGCCAAGCGACAAAGTTCTGTTGATCCCAGCGCGTTTATGTACGCCACAGAACAACACCCACAAGGCAGCCAGTCTTCTCAGGGTAAGTCAGGTCCCGGCGGTGCAACCAGTGTCCAGACTTCTTCTTTCTTGGAAAATCCACCATCTTTCGAGGCACATTCATATTTCAAAATTTCAATCCCTAACGTAACACTAACAAACATGGAGNTTCATATTTCAAAATTTCAATCCCTAACGTAACACTAACAAACATGGAGTGTGACGAGGGTTTCATCTTTCTCAAAAAGGTTTTTAAAGAATTGAATCCAAAATGCTTAAGCTGTCCAATAAATTCAACCCATTGCTAATATTTCTGCACAATTACCCGCTACAGTAGAAATCAATGATCATCCGTCCACCTCTTTTCAAAGTTCTTCTAATCATCCACCGTGCACATAAACCACAAACATCTCAGATCACACAATAGCTAGGAATACTTGTCACACAACAAATACTGCAAACTCGACCTATTCAATTGGAGGACAAAAGGGAGGTCAATTTTCATTGAGAATGTGTTTGATCCGAAAAAGCTCGTAAGGGAACTACAGAAGGTCTTACCCTCCACCCTTATAGGGAAGAACACTAAAACTTCCTTCATAGTTAAAGTCGACAATGCGGAAGACCATCGAGCGGTAACTAGAAAACTGCGGGAACTGAAGAAAGAGAACATTAACATGTCCTATTTCTTCCATGGCGTAACAGAGGAAAGGAGAATCTGCCTTGTGATTAGAGGTCTTGAACCAATCAAAGACCTTACAGAACACAAATTCGCTTTTGAGGCCCAAGGTTTCAAGGTCTTTCACCTGTCAGAAATTCTTAAGAAAGTAAATAGCATCCAAACGCACTTAGGACTCTATCAGGTTGAAATGGAAAAAAAACTAACACATCTGCATTCAAAGGCAACATAAAATACCTCAACCATCTAGGAGTGACTTTTGAAGGACCATGCAACAAGGACTGGGTTACCAGATGTACGATATGTCAAGAATGGGGCCACACTATAAACCATTGTGGTCGAGACCTTTCATGTCCCCACTACTCCCAAGTTCATGATCTCTGGGAATATCCCAGCCCAACCACACCTGCTTGTAGAAACTGCGCAGGGGACCATGTGACCTCATGGTCAGGCTGCCCAGCGCTCATTCTACTAAAACAAAGACAGGAATAGCTGAGCAAAACTAGGGAGAGACGAGAAGCAGTCCTTCAAAATAACCATGTCTTACATTTGCAGCAGCTCCACCACCACCTCTCCTTCGAACTTCCTTCGCTCAAGTAACCCAAGGTTATCCTCTTACCACTCAGGAAAACCCTGGAAATAATCCCAACTAATCAGGCCTTCAAGAATTATTCACAGTATTCAAATCCTTCGACATTAAAAAGATCTTCACAATTGGCAAACAAATCATCAACATTCTGAAAAGACCAGGTAACATCCTCGAGAAAGGCATCTCAATTATTGAGATTATCGCTCCCTACTTCCAATAATGGACAAAAACAAAATCATAAATTACGCATCTTGTAACTGCCGCGGTTCCGTTCATTAAAAGAAGCCTCCCATCATCCAATTTCTAGTTGACCATTCCCTACACATATTACTCATACAGAAGACTTGGTTTACCACTAATTTTCACTTCCAGGTAATTTCATCTATCGAAATGTCAGGGTAACTTCGCCGGATTTGTCTCACCACACAGGGGGAAACAGCCATTGCAATAAGAAAGCACTTTCCACGTATAGTGCTCACGACGCCAATTCTTAGGTCGCTAGAAATTACAGCGACAGAAATCGAAACGACTGATGGACCGCTCACGTTAGTGTCTACGTATCACCGTCCCACAATAACAAATCCACTTGACACCAAAAACATTAACGTCCTAAGAACGTTCTCCCAACAAATCATCATTGCTGTGGATATGAATGACAAACACTGCTCTTGAGGTTGAATAAGGGAAAGTTCGGGTGAAACAACTTTATGTAAATATCTTGACAACAACCAAACCCTCGTATTCCCACTTCTCACTGGTTCCACTCATCTTATCAATGAAATCCCTCACGACATCTTAGACAATGTTATCCACGCCAGTAACATAGCTCTCTCCAAACTTCACCCTCTACAAGAACGAACTTCTGAGCTCCTTTCCAACCAACGTGTAACCCTACCTCGGATTTTGCCCGTACCAATTAAAACTCCCTCCCATCTTAAAAACTGACTCGAATCACTACAGTTCCCGGCTCAGTCACAAAATCAATCCTGATCTCCCCTTGAACACCTTCCAAAATAAACTCTGCAATAGAACACCTAAGCTATCACATTTCATCCTCCTTCCGTCTTACCAAAATAGTAAAACCCGCCTCACATACCCTGAAAACCCACCAACTGGACGCAATGGTACTAG
Organism: Laupala kohalensis; assembly: GCA_002313205.1. NCBI lineage: Eukaryota > Metazoa > Arthropoda > Insecta > Orthoptera > Trigonidiidae > Laupala > Laupala kohalensis. Next base: position 39,379 of record NNCF01139583.1, read on the forward strand.
TTCAAGAATGACTACAAACGGAGAGGAAATTTTACAAAACCCGCCACCGTAAATCCGAAAAACAATTCCTTAAATAAGAAGATTGAGTCATGAAAAGCTACGTTTCCTCCAAGCGAAGGACTGGCAGAACTTTGTTACACAAGTCAATGTCACTGATTCTAAAAACATACGGAAAATGCAACAAATATAAAAGTACCCCATAAACAGCAATCCCTCCACTTGTAGATTCTGGCACAAACATGCCTACGTATAATGATGCCAAGAAGGTGGATCTCTTCGCGAACGTACTGGAAAAAAAATTCAAGTGCCCCTCGTTACCAGGCTCTACAACACTAGCATTGCTCCCTCTCATACATCACATAAAGATGACCTGGATTGGAAAATTGACCTGAATGAATTAAAATACATACTAAAAACCAGTGACAACAAAACACTTGTGACCCAGATAAGATTAAAGGAAATTGTATAAGGCATTTGCCGAGGAACGCCATGGAACGTATCCAAGAAATCTTAAACTACTAAATCTCCATGATATATTTCCCTTACCCCAAGAAATGTGCAACCATCATCTAAATCCCCAAACCCGACAAAAACCTAAAATACCACCACAGACTCATCGACTTCCTCTCTAATCTTGGAAAAACATTTAAAAGTCTTCTCCTCCGCAGAGTCTTCTTCTTTCTTGAAAATAATGACCTTCCCCGTTCCCTGTTTGGATTTAGAAAGAACCTCTCAGCATCCTGCAGACACTTCGCCTTGCCCAGCACCTGTCAACCCCTCTCTCCCGATGCCAACCTGTTCCCACGATCTTCTTCCACTTTTACTACCCATTTGACTCCGTTCATCACGACATCCTTCTCTGTAAAACCATCCCCCTTGTTCCCTCAATCTTCCATAATCTACTGCAGATTTATTATGGAAGTCAACAGAACGTTTAGTTAAACACCATGATTGAACTTCAACACTGAGTCGTATCGAAGGAGGCGTTCCTCAAGGGAGCGCTCTCACCCAAATCCTTTTCTCCCTCTACCTCACTGACCTACCTAACCCTACTTCCGTTACCCGATTTGTATTTTCTGACGACGTTGCTTACTCGGCAAGTGCCAAAACATTACACGAAGCTATTCCACACCTTTAAAGAGCAACAGACAAACACACCAAGTGGAGCGACTATAATGGTTGAAAACTTAATCCATCAAAATACCAGTGAAATTTTTTCTCAAAGAATCACAAAAGCAATCTTTCCGTCACAGGTGCAATAAACATCTGCATCAAAGGACGATCTACCCCATACACACCGAAGATTAAATACACTGGGGTAATCTTCGACCGTCGACTAGACTGGAGAACCGACACTGAAATTTGCCAGAATAAAAATCTTAAACACCATGGCCAGACTTTATCTAATACTATCGAACAAACAAATCCACCTTAAGGTCAAAATGACACTTTATAAGACCTGCATTCGCACACTCGCTACATATGCGAGATAAACATGGGCCACAGCTCTTCCAACAAAACCAAATAGTTACTGACAACCGAAAACAGCACTAAGATTATCAGTCAACCCGCCACCACAGACGATAAATGAGTCGATTCGACAGGCAACCAAAATTCCACAAATTCACCACTTCATCTACTCTCTCGCCACATCAGAAATTAATCATGCCTTCCAGAACTTTTCAAGAAAACTCTTCTATTACTATCGCCATCATCTTCTGTGCCCTCCACCCTACGAACACTTCCGTTTTCCTCAAACTCTCTCCACCAAACCTATAAATCTCAATCCATTTCTTTCTCCCTTCATCTCACCATGTCCTCCTTTACCACGTCTACCACAAATATTTATAACTGGATATACACCGGTATATCCGCCGGAACCTGATGAACTCAGATTGGAGTAAGTTGGCGGCAAGAGCCAGAAATCTCAAGAGCTATTAGCATATGAAGAGCTTGTGAACTACTTATCTTCAATGTACCATATGCAAGAAGAGTACCAATAGGAGCAGTTTTGTGCAGAAATCGGTTGAAACCTTGCGACACAGTAAAGTTTCGGTGAATAATGGTATAAAGTGTTCCTGAACGTTGAAGTAAAATAACGGTTAAATTTACCGTAAGATATTTTGCAAATTTGCAATACTTTCATGTCTAAGTATGTGGAATACACTTTATGTATTTTTTCGCATATCCTGTATTAATGCACACTCGTTTTTCGTAAAATTAGATTCTTTGTTTTTTCCATTTGTTGTTTTATCATTTACTAGCTGAATACCCGGCTTTGCACGGGTTAGGGAGAAACAATAATATAAATATACTACATAAATAAAACCAACAAATTATAAAGCACAATAATACACTACTTCATACAAATTTAAGAATCTTCTTTATTTAACACCTGTTTATAAACTA
>NNCF01139583.1:46885-91733 GCA_002313205.1 Laupala kohalensis
ATATATATATATATTCCAGTTGAAAGATGAGAATCAATTCTCCTGTCAAAGCACTGTGAGCAAAAGTAAAAGAAACTAATAAACTAGAAATCCCAACATCAGGATCAACTGAGACAGAACATGGTCCGCAAGATCACATATCTGAATTTTTGGTTTTCATCCAAAATAGGTCATGTTTCAATCAAAATGACAAAAAAAAACAATTCAATGACGTCTGTAGTGGGTACAGTTAGCGCAGTACATTAAAAAATTTCAATAAAATATCTGTACAGTGATAAATAAAGACAATTTTTTCCTTCCCTGAATCGGAATAATTGGCGATCCGGATTATTGGAGTTCAGATAATTAGAATTCCGCTGAAGTTTCAAAAGGAACATCAAAGAGTAATTATTACTTGTGACAGTAAGGAAGTATATTTTAACATTTTAACTTCTACTGTGCCTACTCGTTCACGAAAGGTTGCATCGTTTACGGTCAGGTGACAAGAGAGACGGACTGGGAGGCGGACATGGAACCTCATACTCTAGCAGGAGTGCCGTGCATTGCACCACCGGCCTCGACTCCCAAAGTGCGTTCACCAATTTGTACATTTTGTATTTTTATATTTTTTCAAAGTTCTATCACAATTGCTTCTCTAAAGAAACCGCGGTAACGTCGAGAGTGCCTCAGGGAAGTGTTTTGGTTCCACTTCTTTTTCTTGCATATATTAACTACATATCAGAGTATATCAATTTGGTAGTGTGCTTATTTGCAGATGACTGTATTTTATATCGGAATATTAAAGAAGTTAGAGACCGTTACATGTTACAGTGTGATCTACATGAATTGAGTAAATGAGCTGAGACGAATGAAATGAAAATAAAACCCCTAAATAGTAAATCTTTATGTTTTTCTATATCAAAAATAAAACCTGCTCTGAACTATACATTAAATTATCAGATAATTCCTGAAGTTTCAAATTGTAAATACTAAGGTGTTATAATTTCCCGTGACTTACATTGGGCACAACATGTAAAATACACAAAAAAGAATGCTTGGAGAGTGCTAAACATCGTGAGACGCGTACTTAGAAAAGGGAACTCGAAATATAAAAGCTTGACGTACACTTCATTAGTCCGACGTATGCTGGAGTACGGTGCCGCTCGCTAGGATCCGTATAGGGATGGTCAGATCAATGAATTAGATCGGATACAAAGAAAGACTGCAAAATTTGTTAGGGACAACACATGTAATATTAATTTAGAGTGGGACACACTTTCCAATCGAAGGAACTTCGCGCGTCTTTGTTCTTTCTTTAAAACCTACATGGGAGAACCTGCATGGAAACCAGTGAAGGTTAGGCTCCACCAACCGAATCACATTAGTCGCGGCGATCATAAGCGTAAAATAAAATGTACGAAACAGAAAACAGATAATATGAAATACTCCTTTGTGAATAGAATCATTGTAGACTGGAATAACTTACCTGCAACAACCCTTTCAAACTTACCAAAAAGGGTAAAATGTTTCTGCAATCATCTTTTTGCTTCTCGAAATAGGAGCACATGTGAAGTGTAGTATAGTGAGATGAATGGAGACAAAGAGCATAGAAAATGCTCAGAGCGAATAGAATTGCAGTGCAGTGCAGTGCAGTGCAGTGTAGTGTAGTGTAGTGTAGTGATGTGAAGTGTGCGTGACTGTTCTCAGCAATCCTGTTTTGGCGTTTTTTATAGTTATAAATTTATTTTAATTATATTATAGCAATTATTTTTACATTAAAGTTATAGGACGAGTAATGGTATATGTGCGTATATTGAAGCGTGCTTGTACGCATAAGTGTGTATTTGTATCTGTTTGTAAGTGAAAATGTGTTTCTTTATGAGAATATACACATATATTGACCTAATATAATGTTTTAATTTCTTAGGTATATTATCCTTTTCGCTTATTGTATACTAATTTTTTGCATTTTATTCCGTGTGTGTGTTGTTCAAACATATTTAGGCGAAGATTATTTTTAACATCACATTATTGTATTATGTATATTCTTATTATGTCTATTATGTTTCCGTAAACTATTAACTATATTGACTTTCACTTCGGTGCTGTATAACATTTCATCTTCTCTATCAGATTATATTACCCGTATGTAATATACTTAAAATTGGATGATTCAAAAATGGCCTTTACATTGTAGAACTAAATTATAACATCGTTAAATATAGAATGGTTAACCCAGGGATACCAAAATTCGGATTAAAATATCGAATGCTCATCCTACCATTACCAACCTACGTCGTAGAACAAATTCCGGTAGGCAACTAACCCTCACTTACCTGACCCACTCGGCGGAGCTATGATTGATACCTAGTTGCCATAGAGTTTAAATTGAAAATAGGGAAATTGGTTCGGCCTGTTTATTGGTGTGAAACAAATATAAATCCTTCTCGAAGTTAACACATTGTTCATAAAAAGTTGATATAATTTCATCAAAACAAGTACATAATTATCATGGCTTCAAATAATCCCCTTTTAGCATTTCCCCCAAAATAAGAATATAACATGAAATTTGCTACCACACATAACAAATCTTAAATTAACACTGACTAGTTATTCTTTGACAAACAACAATGAAACTTGTCCGTTCAAGCACATGATACGAGCGAAGGCTCATAGAAAACCATAACAATTTATGAACAGTAACGTTCATCCAATCTTATAACCGCACAGCCACGACCAATGAGGATGCTTCAGTCATTAACCAATTGTCTTTAGCAAATACATTAGACACAAGTAAATAATCGAATCACACAATGCTTTGATAGTGGAAAGCCGTCATTGGCTCATCCAAAAATGATTACCTCAGTAGTAGCGAACCGATCCCAGACGTCATTGGAGGTAAAAGATGCGGAGGCGGGGCTGCAGAGGCAAGACGTCTTATGGAGTCGCCTCATTAGCGTGGTGATTACGACTAGGTATCAATCAGCTTCCCTCCTACCAGCAACTCCCATAGGACCTCGTACATGCCAGCTATGCTCAGCTTCACGTTCACCGTTATCGATAATGCCTCTGATGTTTCCAGAATTCAATCGATTTCGATACGAGTGTCCCGAGGTCGCGCTTCGCGGTGAATTTAGACATCACTGAAAATCATTATCGAATGTCGACAGTTATAAAAGTCGTGTCGACTTAGAGAAAAGTCGATGAATGTCATTCGGAGTTCTATCCTCGCGATCTAAGATGGCATCCGCCTCTATCGAGAAATATCTACAATAATCTATCACGATCTATCAACTACAATCATCGTAACCAACATGAACATAGTCATAGTAAGTGTAATCTACTCATCTAAGTAAGGCTGCCCTCTAAGTACGTCTGCCTGTGATTAAATATCTTCATCCTATCTTCTCCTACTTTGGAAGATCAGTTTGACTCCGCCTATTGCATACGTCACGATATTTTCTGACCAATAATAACTAAAAGTTTATTTCAAATGATTTCTTCTGATTGACTGTGGTCCTTTGACATTGTTGCCTTAATCAGCCTATCTCTAATCGTACTTTAGTCACGTGATGTCTCGTCTCGTGATGTAGTATCTTCGCGTGACGGCCGTCTGCTTACTCTCAAAAATTGAGGTCACCAATTTCGCACAAAAGACACCTCAGCATACCATAATGCCATCCCCTTTTCGTCCTACGGAATCCCCTCAGTTCCAGAAAAACACTCACTCTTTGTTATTGCTACTAGCTTTCTAAATCGTAAATAAATCAGAGGTCCTAGACAGATCCTACGCATCCACTAGACGTCGGCTTGCCGAAGGGCAATTCTAATCTCTTTTTCGTTATACTTAAAGAAAGCCAGACACTCGCTTTCTCGTCGCAACATGTATCACTGAACAATGGCCCTACTCTGACGCGCAATATTTCTAGGCTACGTTGTCCCGCGAATAATTATTACTTTCAAATTACTCTAAAATTTCGACTTTGAAATATATTACTAACTGTAGTCTGGCCTTTGGCATTCAATTCACAATTTTAATTTAAAATTAATAAAAAAATTGATGAAATTTATATTGGAAAATAATTCAATGTTGAAGTAATTTAAAAAAAAATATTAGCGTAATGAAAAAATTGAAAATTTGTTTTTCGATATTAATATTTTAAATTATGGGGTATTTCAAAAGATAAAAAAATTAAAGATTGAACTTATTTTGTATTCTCAACATAACATGAAACAATCGGAATATTTTTTTCTTATTTTTATCCTTATCTAACATGCCCTATGTCTCACGCAAGACAGGAAAAATCGTTCTTACGTACACGAGGGCTGAACATTTTTCATCCCAGCACTTTTCAACAAAATGTTCCAACCGAATTTTGTACTCGCTTAGATCTCATTGGCATTTCCACCCATTATATTATGAAATTGTGCGTAAAGTGTAACTTACAATCGTATAAAGGGTTTTTACCCTTTGTGCAATGTATTTTGTATATATTCGTATTTCGAAGAATGAAATCACTTGAATGTTACTTGGAATAAATTTTTATGATGACATGTCAAAAATGTTCATGTAACCGTTAGTAAATGCCATTAAAGGATATACTATGCGAATAAATTTGTGCGCACAAACTAGACAAAGCTTACACTGTGCAGAGGGGACGGGGCAACCGATGCCCATGTCAGTTGCGAGTGCTTTGCTTTTAGATGTGCGTTTGTCTTTGTAGTAGCACTGTCATGACATGACGCTCGATGCTACGCTGTTTTCAGTTGGCTTATTACTACTTGTCTTTTCCCTCTAGTCAACAAACGAACAGCAATATCGATCGGGTTTGCATGTACGATAGCCTTACAGCTACCACTTAAAGAGTCGGAAGACCAGACTACAAATAGATGCGAATGGAAATTTATTATTAACCCTATAAGAACTGAAAGTTCTACGTGAATAGAATCTTAATAATTGTATCTAGTTTAAAAAAATTAAATTCATTCAAAATTCAACAAATTAAAATTTTTAAATGTAATAAAAATAAAATATTCATATTAAATTATTTTCGCTCATCAAGTTCACAATATATATAAAAAATTATTACGTTAAGCAACTCACAAAAATACCGAAGCCCTGATTCAAATCGATGGTTTTTACATTCGCATTATTCATCATAATGTTTGAGTGCGGATACGTTGTTTGTGAAAGCCTGTTGACTATGATAAGGTGAAGTTATAACGATCACCAAATGCAATTAAAATGTTTCAACAAGAATTTTAATATATTTTTTTTAAATTCTCTAAACATATTATTTCAGGTGGTTTAAGTTAACATGAACCTTAATAGTTGACATCACAATTTATGTACTCAAATGTTACTGTTAGAAATGTTTCTTGGTGTATATATTTTTCAAGGAGAAAGTAACCTTCCATTTGGAGTGAAAAATTTCAAATATTTCCTTCCTTCTATCCTAATTATCAAAAATAACGGACTAAAAGGATAAAATATATATCTTGATTAACTGTTTCTGTTAACACGTGGTCACTTTATCCTGTCTTCAGAGCTAAATTTTTCAATATCTGAGAATTTTTCCCTTCACTGAGATACACAGATAACATTTTATCCATGAAAAAGAATTGAAATAAAACTCCATCACTCCACGGATAACGTATGAATTTCATATATATTGCGTAGTTGTCTTTTTAGTTTCAAAGTACCACTTCCAGTTCTTTAATAAATAACAAATAATAAACACCGATAGCAATGAAACATCGACATATTTGACAAAAAACATTTTTTTTCAAAAATATTAACAATTTGTATTACCAACGCAGAAGGAACGAGATGCTGATAAGAGTACAAAAGTGCGGGACATGAATTACTTCTAAACGTGTGGGACATTTGTTACTTTTACACATGTGCGCCATTTTTTATTTATAATTGAGGGGTCCATGTGTTATTTTTAAACTCGTGGGCAAAGTCTATATGAAATAAAAAGACCAAGACCAACACCATGTCCATACCCAAGGTCGAGCAATTCGAGAATATTTAGTTTCCAACAAGTGACAGTAGTAGATCAAGAGGTAAATAATATTCGTGACCATATTCAGGTCAGGCGGATTATTTTTTTCATACTTCACATTCTAACTCAAAGAGTGGAAGATAAAAAAATTTTCAACGGCTGATTATGATTATACGGACTACAACATTTTGTTGCAACCGAAGTGTTTACGCTCTCCAAAGTACCAATGAAGAACATAAAAAAATCTGTGTCAGTATGGTTTTACAAACCCATCTACATGAGAAACATTGATCCATAGGCAAGGAGAGATATGAAAAAAGTTTAAATTTAAATTTTCGTTCACACCATATTTTCCATGCATTTTATCTAGTAGAACAAATCAGAAACATTAAACCCAGTAATAATTATATGTTCGTAACTTTTAAGCAAGAATAGCATCCGAGGTAAACCAACTTTTTTTTTAGATACAATCGTACACAATTTTTACGTCAACACATGAGTATTTTCCGGTGATTGTCAACCGTAATATTTGTTGACAAAAAACTTCAATTGTAAACATCATTAATAACGAAAATGCAACTAAAGTAGGTTNAATCAGAAACATTAAACCCAGTAATAATTATATGTTCGTAACTTTTAAGCAAGAATAGCATCCGAGGTAAACCAACTTTTTTGGAGATACAATCGTACACAATTTTTACGTCAACACATGAGTACTTTCCGGTGATTGTCAACCGTAATATTTGTTGACAAAAAACTTCAATTGTAAACATCATTAATAACGAAAATGCAACTAAAGTAGGTTTTGTCTACGTTTTGTAACAAATATTCACTATTGTAGGTAGGAATAGAACGACACAGGCTTACCGAATCTCCAGTGATCTAACTAAATATCTACTCAAAAAGTAATTACCCTATAATGTTGTGTCTTTCTGACGAGGTCACTTCACACATCAGAGTAATAAGGATAAATTCCATGTAACATGGCTCGGTTGGAATGAAGAGCTCCAGTGATATCAACTATGTAAACTGAATACACAACATCCCATGTTGAAGATTCTTTTGGAGCGTGACGCGTAATATCTAGTGAAGTGGCACTCCGGGACCGAATCTCTGTCTCTCTCTAGCACGTTGGGTAAATTGCGAAAAGCTGATCTAGTAGGCCATGGTTTAAGTTGAGCATCGCTTCACTTAATACAAGAGAAACTACTATGCGTTCCTGATATGGTGCCTAACGTCAAGGTCATGTCAAACATTGTGCGTCCTCAAGTTTATTACAGTTCCTCAGTTGGTGCAACAGTAAAATTATATTTTCCACTAATTTAAAATGGTTTAACATAGGGAGATTTTACGAAGAACAATATTACCAGTCCACTTAGAAACGTCTTCCATATTTTATAACTTTATTTTTAAAATATTTCCTTAATTTGTTCAGGAAAAGTTTTTTGAAGTTATTTTTGTAGGACATATTACATTGAAATTAGTAAAAAAATATGTTTGAAGTGTTTTTATATCAATTACTTAAATGATACTTAAATAAATTTATTATCTTTATCGTATAATATACCGTTAGTTAGTCTCTCAGGTTTATTTTAGACTTCGTCCTGCATCATCAATTTGACCGTAAAGAAAGCAATTTTTTGTGAAAATTGATAAACAAGTTACACAAGAAAAATCTGTTTTCTATTCAGATGCCACGTTGTAAAATATCTCAATGGCTGAAGACTACCCACTTAGACGACAGATTTCAGAGTAAACAAACACATTTTTGTGCACTCAGGGAAAATACTGCTTCGCAATTGTTATGTGGGAGAGATCATTGAGAGGATCCTATGATGCACCGGATCGGACACTTGAACAGGTTCCCAAAAAACAAAAGCGATATGGAAATAACGTTGGATATAGAAATGAAGCGGAGAGAGCTTTTGAGCATTTTCATTCTTTTGTGATGTGTGTGGTGAGTCGTGTGTAACTCCATTGCTTCCGGAAGGATAAAAGCGGAATTTTCATGTACTGTAACAAAAGAAAGTAATTAAAACAAGTTTCAGGGGGATATAGCGCTCATCATAAAATCTGATAGTGTTGAGCTGCATAGATGATAACGGACAAAATAGCTTTCACGACATGAAAATAACGCCGAGGTCAGTTGGTCGCGTGAATGTCAAGTAGAATATAGATGTGTATTTTAAAAATAAATATTGTTAAAATGGGTTTTTGATCTTTGTACTACGGAAGTTACAGAATGTTACTAAAAACAAAAATTTGAAACATTTATTTTATTTTTAAATTATTTAAGCTTTTTAATTTGTATTAGCTTATGAGTGAAATAAAAATATCTATGTCAAATTGATACGTGAATAATTGATTAAAAGGGAACTTGCTGACAAAATATACTGAAATATCAATCAGTTTTCAGAGTTCTAACTACTTTGTTATAATCAATAGGTACTTTATTCATAATAGCCTCCTCCTACTGTAGATGTAATTCTTGATAGTCGGAAAGGAGGAACTACAACAAATAAATAAATTTATTGCACGTTTATTAATAATTAATCGACTTCAGTATTGCAACTTTACAAAACAAATACGATAAGAACGGAATAACGAAAAATATTTGTGTTAATACGATTAATCAATTCTTACAAAACACAAAGAAACATATTCCTTCATCTACGAAAATCAATGAATTTTTAAAGATAATCAGTTTTACGAGTTTTGTAAATTGCAAGTGAAAATATACTCACAAACGTGCTATTCTTAAGAAAATATTTACTAGTACTATTGGTGAGACATATTCTTGTAGCCTGTATTATTCACAAAACGACACTTTTCATTGGTTATAGAATCGCTCCACAAAACATTTTGTTCATCGTACTTTTCCACTCAACTGAGCGGCTCCTGTGGTCACCAGAAGATTAAAGGCTGAAATATCGGAAACGTTCTAGTTAAATCCAGAATTTCCATCACAAGTTAAATTAGCTTCGGTCGACTCATTGGCTTACGAGTTTTGAACATTTTAGGGAATTACAAATTGGAGTTAGCAACTGTTTTATATACGTTAACTATGGATAACCAACACCTTATTAGGTAGTTAAATTTATATTTAAGTTTTCCAATTTAAACTTACTGTAGTACATTGATATGGTCGCTGAGATAATAAAAAAATATTCCAAAACTTCAACACGTGAATTTCGCATTTTTCCAATTTGGATTTTCAATTACACTATAAAGTGGACTGTTTCTTCTATTGTAATTAAAATTGAATAAATTTATTTAATTTTATATTGTTTTCGGCAGATTTATTTTATTTTTAAACATTTCATTACTACGTTTGAATTAACTAGTTTTAAAATTGTTATCAATAGAAGGTTGAAATATATAAATTAGTTACTCTAATTTTTTTTTTATTATTCGATTTCTCAAATACTAGTATACAGTGAAAAAAAATACCATTTTGTTCCTCAAGAAATGACATCCCCTGTTCCTCCACTATATCATCAATTGCATCTCAATCGTTTCGACATAACACGAAGTTATAATCCTGAATTCTTCGCCGTCAGTACTTACTAAAACGCGGGAAAAGTAGTTTTGTATAGTGCTTTTATTTCTTCTGAATGGTATCGTGACAGAATAGGAATACACCAACTCTATCGTAAATATGAAATTGAAGTTTCTACCCTCAATGGGAATTAATAATTATTATTCCAAAAGAATAGACCACATAAAATAATATTTGACTTCAAATTACAAACGATGTTCAATACATTTATTTTATTACACATTTTCCTCGTCTTTATTTACCTACGAGTACTAAATATTATATATTAGATACAAGTATTTCTCTTCATGCGTAATAGAAAACGAAATTCTAATATCGAACGGGTGCGACGTAAGACAGAGAGGTGGGTTCACATATAATAAATAAATATTTCTTATACTGTGTAAAGTTTTATATTGTAATTTTGCACTGAACTAAATCTAGAACATTATCTCTCAAAATGTTCAATATTATACCACAAAATACAGGAAAGATGATTTAGGAATGAAAATAAGAAATATTTTAATTACACATATTTTAGTAATTAATTCAATTTTATTGTATTAGTATGTTTAGAAAACGATATCCTGTTTGAAGGTAAAACATATGCAGGGACACTGAAGGAAGTTTGTTAGAACAATTGTTATGAAATATAATACCTTCTATAAATTTTGAGCCGCAGATAATGAATCTCAAATATTCAAAGATGCATCACGCCTCCTACATTGGTGATACTCGGTGTACGTATTATTAAGCAACTGAATACAATCCCTCCAATCATTTTATTCTCAGTAAACTAATTATTAGGAGAAGAAGATCCAAACAAAACAAGTTATTTCTCCGAAATATTTCCCTTCTACTTGTCTCATCCCCGGACTCGAGAGCCAATCGGGCATAGAATGAACGCTCGTGGCAAAGCAAAGCGGCTCGCGGTCTGATGGCGCCCCTAATGATCCTGGCGAAGCACTTCGGCACTAATCCTCGGGTCGCAGCGCATCCTCGCTGTTCCCAAGGCAGCAAGGGAATGACCTCTCAAGTAATGGAATGAGGACACAAGGAGGGATGGGCGAAAATGTGAAGAACTCAAAGAGAGGTGAAGAATGAAGAACACGGGAATTGGAAATGGTAATGGAAACGAAACTGAAAGAGAAATCATTTGGAAAATTAGTGATAAGAATTACGCTCTGCATCTGAGTGTATTATAAATAAATTTAAAGCGATCAAATTAAGAAGACGTTATATTCTTTCCTGATTGTCACTTTAATGAATAAATTTTTAACGCACAATTAAAAAATGTCACAAAGTTTCGATACTTTTTGGTATCATCATCGAATGTAATATTATAAAAACATTAAAAATGAGTGAGCGCTACTTACATCAAATATATAGTGGTATATGCCGGGCATTAGACATGGACTGAGGCATGGCAAAGAGCTTACACTACAGAGAACAAAGAAAAACATAAATAACCAAACAATTGATCAACTAACAACGAAAAACAATAATGGTCAGATAACATTAGTATTAATTAAGGACAAAATAATTCATCATACAGGATAGAAGTAAAACCAACCATAGAGACAAATTAAACGAATAAAAAATTAAAAATGATTTCATAGATTCTTGACCTTTTCTTTGAAAATTGTTGTTGTACGAAAGGATGTCATGTGGGTTATACAACATTTGAGGCAGACTGCAGTAAAATAGAAAAGAAAAACCCAAAACCCAAAAATGCAACGCCAAAATTATTTAGCGTCGAAGTGATAATCTGGATGAGAAAGCGCAACACGGAGAGAACAAAAAGTATTAAAGGGGTACGAGGGAACAATTCACGAGGTGTGAATGAGATGAATCAAAAGCAAGTCAGCACAGACTGTGCGGATGAGTAGGTCATGAAATATGGTGACGTCAGAGAAAGCAAATTATCCGAAATTAGCACAGGCGTGACTATCCTTCAACGAGCCAGAAAGCGTCAGCAAATCAGCGTGTCAGCTGCAACGAGTTGGGGACTGATTTCAATTCGTTCTCTCGAATTACACGATTAATTAATTTAGATGTATCAATCTAGATGATTTTCAACAATCCCGAAATATCTTCACGTCCTTCAAAAAAGTTTAGATTATTTAGAAGGCATTTAAGAAAATAAAATTTGTTCTATTCAGATTAAGTTAATATATGTGTAGAAAGTTTTAAACCATTGCAGTTAGATTTTAAAAAATCGTTGTTATGCATCTTTGTTATTTTGTAAGGTGTAACTAAAAAAACCCAGAAATATTAGATAATTTTCACTACAATAAATACCAATGAAATTATTTATCCGCGTCCTGATTTATCACATTGTGTAAATTCTTACATATTTTTATCTAAGAACAAATAAATCTACAAACACGCTGCAAAGCAAAATAAAAACTGAGTGAACTGTTGCAAATTAAATAAGTGATCCGTACATTTGCTTATTTAAAGGAATTTTTACTTAAAAAACAACACCTAAATATCGTATTCACTCAAAAATACTTTGCGAAATTAATCCAAATAAGGTTTCACAAATGAGAAGGTCTGGTATTGTACATAAAGGAGAGCAATATTATTAATTAATAATGAGGTTCGGAATCAAAATATTTTCGATTTACAATAATGTTCACTTCATATTACATCGTTGTATAAATATAAGTCATTGTATGTATATTTGTGAATATAATTCTACATATTATGTAACATCTCTTAAATATTGGATCGTATTCAGGAGAGGTAACATTACAAAGACAATAGTGAACGATCTAAAATGATGTATTAGGTATCTCTACCGTTACTACTCCGGAGGAGTTAAAGTAGATAGTTATAAACGTTATGAAAATTCTACCTCATTGCGGTAACTCATGCAGCCTGCATTGATCATACAAGGTCACTTGCTATGACAAACATGACAGGGAATGTTGCTATGAAGAATCGATGCATGTTTATAGGAAAATATCCGTAGGCAAGCAAAAATTGTACTCTGCACCTAGAGATTATAGCCGCTAGGAGACCCAAGGGCCGACCACACATGATATAAATTTATCATACGCGTTAAAGCATAAATTTCTCAGAAAATGTGAGTTCCTTTTTTGCGTAACCAAGCGGAGTAAAACACACAAATAAAGTATCAAGCTTTAGAGAATTAAAATATGTGCAGACGATTTTCTATCGTTTCATCTTTCCTTCCCGAAATATCAGCATTTAAAAGTTACATCAAATAAGGAAGATACTTGGTTCATTTATTTGATAAAGAAGTAACTTAACTACTTGAGCCCCGACAAATGAAGGTTCTGAAATGTGTGGTAAGTAATAAACAATATTCGTAAGGGATTGTACATTATTTACAAATACAAACACACAGACATAGAAATCTCTTAGATTGCGGTAAACCTCACCGCAAGGTAACATATTAATTGTTATGTTGAACATAATTAATCGGTTACCTGGCGGGAAGGTTCACCGCAATCTAAGAGATTTCTATGTGTTTGTGAACCAGAAGTTGAATGAAGTTTTTGAAAGTCTCGCAAGTTGAATGAAAATGGAAGACGGGCCCGGGAGGCGAACGGGATGGCACAGTAGGTAAGCGCATGAGTGCGCTAAGCTCAAGGTCCCGTCTCCCATTTTATTCAACGTAACATAATTAAATAGTTTATAACTGTACTAATGTCCTGCATACATCTTCAATGTTAAGAATGAAACAGAGATAAACTTGCCTTCTACTAGCTAATAGAAGAGATGAGTATTAGCTAATTATTCAGGTAAATAAAAAAGTCATGCTAAATAAAAGTAAACGCTCTTATTTTCATGTAGAATGTTATTTACATTTAATTTTCATTAAATTCAATTAAATCGAATTGGTTGTCATAAATACACAACACTATGTTGTTACTGGTGGATATGGTACTCACACGTACTACGTCACTAGTTTAAGTGCATTTTCTGTTTCAGATATCGCTTCACGGTACATTAGCACTAAACAGCGCAACAATTGAACAAGAATCAATTTTCGATCAATACCTTTCGAAAAACAAGAGCAATAGACAGGAGGTAAAATCCTTATTTGATGGAGAGGCATCTTCTACCTTTGCGTTTTAATACCCTCGTTTCCAGAAGAAAAGCTGTATCTGTAGCGTCGCATTCCACTATTCGCCGCGAAATTCCTGGTCCTTCTGATGCAAGCTAAGAGGCAATTCTCAGGGTTTATGCCTAGCACTCTGTGGTATATGGAGGAACCAAATGGACTTTTCTCTTTTCACTTTCCGTACTTAGCCTGTTGGAAAACCGAGAAGGGTCCAGATTTCTTGAGGTCGTTTCAAGCACAATCAGACGAAAGCTACGAGGCAGTTCTATTCCTCGGAATTGGACAATGTGGTAAAAATATATATTTTCAAGGGTGTACATATTTCCACTGACAAAAAGACGCCTTCTCTGTCAAAGAAGTATCTTGGAGTAAAAGTTGCAGAGTTGCTTAAAGTCTGAAGAATTTTAAAGCATAACTATTATTATAAGTAAGTGTTATGAACATCTCGTAGATTTCAACATAGAAGAATATTCTACATCAGATTCGTATTAAAAAATACAAGTTAATCATGAGAAACAAGTACATCAGTAAAACTTAATCAAAATGGAAAGTCAATTTTTTTTCAAATAATTAGCTAATGTATGTTTCTTACTAGAAAAATGCAATTAAATTAGAGTCTTCCCTATCTTGATGAATAAGGTACAATTTTCAAAACTACGAAAAGACCAATCAGTAAAGAATGAACAGACCTTGATGTATCGGATAGAAAAGTCTTGAATAAAACAAGGTTGCGTATTAACAGCCTTCAAAAATGACCTCCCAGAAGTAGTGATATTAGAAATTTCCATTATTGCACCAAGAACTGGCGCTACCTCTAATTTTCCCCCAATCAGCTGAAATGGACGAGGATTTCACAGAGGGATTTCCGTCACCTACTCCGAATAAAGGTCAGTGTGATACATATAGTTCTGCAGATGAAGTTGTAGTTTCCTACGGAAAACCTATTTGATCATCAAAACAGAAACTCTTCATTCAATCTTCAATAAAATAAAATTGAATTTTTCATTTAATAGAATAGTACATAAAATTATGTTTTGATTTCAAAAGACTTAATTCAAAGCGCTGATTTATTGTTTGGAATAAATTTTCAGTTTCTGGTCGACTCCAAAATTCACGAAGTAGCTACCTCGAAATCTATAATTTATGGAAATAGTAGGCTATTAACGAACAGATGAGAAAAACGAAGAAATGTTTTAAATTTATTTAGATTCGATGTCTTCGTCAAATTTCTAAAAGCAAAACGTATTTTAAGTCATGTAAATTGTTAATGGTTAATGGTAAGAGATGGTTAAATGAATTTATCGAAAACTTTATTTGTTGCAATGACAAAAAAAATGAATTAATTTTCATTTTGATTGTAACATGATGAATCGCAAGAAGGATTTTTCTTCGTCGCTTGGCTTTACTTTATGTCATAAGTAAAATGATACATAGATAAATATGATAATGAAGTGCTTTTGTAGGTATTTTCATATGTGGTCTCAATGAAAACAGGTTCGATCTTTACACCGCATACGTTTCGAGGATTTCGTTACCGGGACTATCTCGTGAGATCATAGATGTCTTCGCCGTTTATCTCCAACTTACTCTTCATACCATGGGATTTCCCCTTCCCTTGTACGCCAGGTAAAGTTGTATAGCAAACGCGACCTTCACTCATTGAAAGAAACAGGTGTCGTGGTCTTGCTCGCAACTCCGTGTTTGGCCGAGCTGAGCTGCGAGGTTGGATACGGAAAAGTTGTGAAAAGGGGGAAAAGGGATGTAGAGGTCGGGTGGGTAGCTTCAGAGAAACTCATAGTGCGTAAGAGGGGTTTAATACTCACAAAGACGGTTGGTGGGGTGCAGGCCCAGAGAGAAGTGTTGGCGAGGTCATGCTCGTCAGGCTATCGTGGTTCGGCGGATGACAGTAAGCAGCTCGGTCGGAGCGGAGGCTGGCGGTCCCGGGTTTGCTCCGACCGGCAGGCCAGGTGGCGAGAGAGTAGAGAGTGGCGTAGAGTGGCGTAGAGTGGCGTAGAGTGGCGTAGAGTGGCGTAGAGTGGCGTAGAGAGTATAGAGTGTGTAGAGAGTGGGCGAAATCCTCTGATCTTACCCCATTTATACGGTTTATAGCCTGACGTCATAACCTCGTAAACTAGTCTCGTCTGCTAGTGCGCCATTCTAACATGCTTAGTTGGGCATACTCGAGGTAGCGTCACGACACATGACTTAGAAACACACGATGTCTAAACTGTGATTCACTGAACCCGGATCTCCAGGACGACGTCGCACAGATAACATTATTATGATGATGATCATACAAAATAATAAGTATCTTATTACGTAAGCACTTTTAAGAGTGTTAATTCACTAAAACTGTAATAAAAATTACCCCACCGTGTACATCATCTTAAAAGGGGAGCGCAATCAAAATTTTATTCGTACTCTGCGCTTCATTTCACTTTTCATTGCCCCGATATTGCCCAATAAAAAGAGCATTCGATTGGGAATAACAAAAACACACTGTTGTCGAAGCCTGATAGGAACCCGTCCTTGCAACCTGGCTGAGTCAAAGACTCACAACAAATCTAGGTGTGAAGTCCACCTGGGAGATTGAGGGAAAATGAAGCCCTAAATCCTGGGGATCCCAAATTGAGTTGATAAAATAAAAAGTGAAAAAATGGACAACAAAATCATATGTAATACTATTAAGATCTAGTAAAATGTTCCGGGAATATCGTTTTTCCCAGCTATAATTAATGTTTTTTATTCATCGAGGATTTCTAAATTTAAATTAAAAATGTGACATAAAGGTGGTACTCGTGCCTCGATTGGCTTCAAGATTCTATAATATTCTGGTAAAATATCGAATATGAATTAATTATGTAAAAATGAAAATATGAATATGAAATATATGAAAAACGGCATAAAATAAATAGATTAGTTAAAATAAATTTATTGTTTAAAACGTAGTTAAAACTACGCATGACCACGCGGAGGACAAACTAATTTACGACATACTATTGAGAAAAATTTATGAATTAGAATTCTAGTATTAAGAAATTGATTTGCAACCAGAATAACGGTACTCGTTTCACAGAATACGTTTTTCCCATAGATTTGTTTCATGAGTGAGTGGAATCGGGCGGTTGATAACCATTAACGAGAAATCGAAAGAGTAGCCGAGAGCAGACCACTCTTGGGATTCTTTCTCCGCTCCAATGCCTGCTGACAGCATCTCTTTCGCTCGCATAGCCGCTCACGTCATTGTCCTCCGAGTGGAGGTTTCCACGCGGCGTAGGAATTCGAGGAATTTGGCAACGGGACACTCCTGTGAAATTGCAACGAAACAGCGGTGCTCTTGCAACGAGTGGAACAGCAAAATGAGGAGAGAAATAGGAACGCGGCTTTAATTAGCATATAAATAGCGTCGAAATATCCTCTAACGTAGTGAAGGACAATTGTACATTTTCACTCGGGAAGTTTTAGCGGGAAACCTAAACACTGGAGTACTCCACAAATCCGATGCGCATTAAATGTTTATGGTGCGGCAATTGAATATACGTTCATAAATATTGCGTATTTTCATAAGAAAACTACTCACTACAAGTTTAAGTAAATCGGTATCTTGCATTGTATCATATATTAAGTCTGCTATTATTATACTGTCTATTTCAATTAATTTATTCAAAAATTAAATAAATATTTTATCATTATCCTCGCTTATTGACTAATTACTATTTTATAATTATTTTATAAATAATAATCATCTCCTGCAGCATTTCCATTCGAAAGATGAGATGTAACCTGCATCTGTCAGGTGCTATTTCCGCTGCACCTCCCCGGACGAACAGGAATGATGTAATAGTGGATGTCGAATGTTTGTGATTGAATGATACTGGAAACAAAAGGTCGCCGATAAAACAGGCCGCAGACCCGCTTTGTCCTGCACGGCAAAGATTCGATCGATTTCAAAGGTGATAAGCGCGTTCACTAACCGATATATCATGGGTCACTCCTAAAAAGTTATAATTTATAACAAAATGTTATAATTACATTAGTGATTCATTATTTTTACCAGTCTACCCAAGATTATACCATTCTTCATTTTTGAAGTAAGACCGTCACAGATTTATGATTAATGAGTTGCCTATTTCAAATTCATCGTACGTGGTTTTAGGAGATCTGATCTCATAATCTCATAATCCATTGGTCTCATAATTGAAAAATCCTGTTTTTTTTCGCAAATGAAGTAAGATGTTCAACTAGAAATATCATCAATATTGCTTCTTTGTATGTTGTTATATTTTACACGTTCTCTGATTTAAATTTTTTCCAGCCATTTGTATGGAAAAGACATTGATGTAATTTACCACTTTTTTTGTGAATGGTCTACTATATAAATGGCTTTCATGACATTTCTGGTTAAGAAAAGTATCTCCCTATAAACTTCTTATCGACCAAGCCTGCGAGAACCATTTATTGATTTTTCATGGAATCCATAACATATGTGATTCGACCATTACTCATCAATCAACTGAGAATAGTTTTAAGAAGCGTGTTCATGTATTAGCTTTTTAGCGCTCAAAATTATTTTAATGAATACAGTTCGTAAATTAAAATTAACGCAAGTGAGCAGATTTGAAAACTTGTAATAATAAATAACGTGAAATGATTGTTTGTTAGCATTGATGTAATGAAAAATTAAATAAAAATTCTTTTTAAATTAAAATTGGATGCTCTCTCAATGAGGTTCGGAAACCAATATGATTCATTAACATAGATTAAAAAGTAGATTTGAGAATTGCAAACATTTGGAAAATTAATATAACAGCAAAAATATTATTAAAAATGAATACTATCACATACAAATACAGGATACGAAATCTACCTAAAATAAAAGAGCATAGACAATGTAAATCGTAACAAGACAGACTTCTATACATTGCGTTCTTCTGATAATAAAGAACACTGAAGTCTGACTCAGAGGGTAAGTAATAAAACACAGCGGAAAATTATTTTATCTTCAAAGAAAGTTGAAACACTAAGAAATTATCGGAATAAATGAAGATTCAGGGACAGTCTAGTACCAACATTATTCATGATTTCTCTACTAATAAGATGTGTTGTAAATGTCTCTCAGAATCATAAACCTCCAGTGCTCCAGAGCAACACAAGAATCAGCAAGACAATAAAACGCTGCAAATATTGTCTCGGTATTTTTTTTCTCGTACGCGTAGAATCTCATGCATGAGCTGCGGGGCCAGAAAAGCAAATGCTCTATTCCGAAATGCTGAAAGTTTTTATGCTCGTAGTCTTTATGAAGCATTTTACTCCGACGAAATGTACCCTGTTGAGCTTCAAACTAAACTTTGAATTGTCTTACGCAAAGAAATACGTTTCTAGCATCAGAAATCATTTACATAATGTAAACGCTCATGAAATTCAAATATTATCTTCTGGTGGCAAGTAGTGTCAATATGTTATTTAATGATCAACTAAAAACGATATTTTGAACTATAAAATTACGTGATGAATAAAAATTTCAATCCTTCATGACAAAGTCTTAAAACTCGTCGTCACATTTCACGTAGTTATGTACTCTTTATAACTTTTAGATTCCTCATTACACAAGTTATTATTTTGTGAGAAGCAAAAAGAGGGATTTTATGATTATTATATTGTAAGTAAATAGATCTATACTTAAAATATAATAATACTAAATTATAACAAAAATGTGATATATCTTTAATTTTTTAAAAAATTTCATTTTCAAACTACGAAATCATAGATCTCTCATCGTATTCCTAATTACTAGTGATCTTTCGATTTATACTCATTACATTTGCGGTCATTACATATTTTCTTCTGTGTCAAGTCTGTGTGTATTTAAAATGAGAATTAAATACGAATGTATTTGAAATAAGAATTTAATGTTTTTCGGTGTTTCTATGAAAACTTCAAGAAAAATTGTTTTGTTCTGTAATTTATTTTGTGTAAGTAATTTATTTTTCTCAAAGTTAGCGCGATCAAAAACACAAATGATGACAATATCACTCACGCAAGCCATTCTCAACAAATTATTGAACTCCTCGGAGAGCTATGTATCATTTTCCTGTCACTATAAATCTTCCCAATCTGAACTTCAAACATCTCAATCATATTTTCCTGTGTCACATCTGCCACAAAAAAGTTTCATACCAAGAATTTAAGTTCTATCGTCATACACTCGCAAGTGTTATACTTGGAAACAAAATACCGGAAAACGTATTATTACGCTTGATATAATCCGGTAAATACATAATTATTTCAAGAAATACGATTTAAAGTGAGAACTTTACGATACAGAGTAAGACGTGAAAGTATAACTGGAGATAGTTAACCAAATTTATTAATTTGTCTATATTCCTTGAGTTTCTATTTAAATTATTCAACGTTCTTATTTACATCTTAAATATATGTAAATGTAGGCTTCTGCGACCGGATTCAGTATAAACTTGTTTGTCCGGGACAAACCGCGTCTTAGTAGACATATCTACCGTTTCGGCCGTCTTGCTGAGACCTTCTTCGAAGTCAGTCTCGTTCAGACAAAAATCGCTAACATTGCCCTGAAGAACCACTCACCGAAACGTTGGCAGATATGTCCACTAAGAAGCGGTTTGTCCCGGGCAAACAAGTTTATAACTGAAATATATATGTTTAAATCCTCTGACCGTTTATAAACCAAAATTAAAACTGTGTAAATTGAATAAACCACCTGTCAAATAATGTGTTTCTTATTTTTTTCGTAAGATTTGTTCATTCTGATGAGCACTCGTAAAAATTATCAATTTTATTGAATATATCATAAAATGTTTAAAAATGTTTAAAAATTCTACTTCTACGACTGCAGAATCGTCGAAAAGTTCTTTGTCTCGACATTTACGAATCAACAAAGAGCCTTTATTAATAACAAAAAAAAAAAAAAAGGCACTTCAAAAGTCTGAAATTTATTTGATGGAGAATCAATATTCTGCAAAGCGAGTTCATATAGCTTCGTCGTAAATAGCTGCTGCTCGCACTATAAAACGCACTCATCCTCCGGTGACGAGAAGCAGCACCACCTCGCGCCTTGAAGAACGTTATGGCCTCTACACAGTGCCTCGCTCCAAGCAACCGTGTTATTCGCTGCATATTTTACCATCTTTCGAAAAAAGGACGCGAGTAGGAGGAGGGAAGAGTTTGATTTGAAAGGTCCCCAGAATATTATATGGGTCTCCTTTTCAAAATGCTCAGACGCTGCCCTCGTCAAGTTGTTACTTCCTGATATCATTTGAAGAAGGTGCAAAATAAAATAAAAAATGTTTTCGTTGCTCAAGATCAGACTTCTCTTTGTGATAATTTATTACAAACTCTCTTTACTACGTGATCTTTACGTCGAAGATTCATTTCATTCGAATAAAAAATATTGTATGCCATTTTAGTTTTGTAATAAAGCAAAGTAGTTTATTCATGAACAGATATTTGTTATACCAATTAATAATAAAGCAGTTATAACATTTGCTTAAATTGCAATATTGTCTCAAATTATATTTAAAATTGTGGAATTAAAAAATTAATTTATAACGTAATTGCAACGTAATTGAAAAAAGGTTAATTAAATGTTATGGAATATTTTCAATGATACTGAGTAAATTGAATGTTTTGTTTTGAAACAATGTGACCCATGGGACGTTTCTACGCATATTACTTTGATGTAAAGGTGTCGCATAAGTCATTCATATAGTTATATTTGTGGTTGCTCCAAATTATTTAAATTTTAATCTAAGATTTCACTCTACGTGCTCAAATTGCATAAACCTGTCCTACAACATTCCTCCCATAAATTCATCAGTTTCCAGCAATTACCTCGAAAAGTCTTGAGCTTAAATGTTTAGTATGAGTTATAATCACCAATAGATAACAACATAATAATAAAAAAGGACTTTCAAAATAAATTAGCATTCGAATACTAATATTTTAACCAAATATAAGTTGGTTTATGTATACTCGATGCAACACCCCCAGGGGACTTACATCTAGTTAGTACGTGTTTGGCGAACACGGGGCCCCGAGCTGAGTCTGGCATTACTTCCACTTACTTGTGCAAGGTTCCTTCCTTTCTCTTACCTGAGCTTCCTTGGTCACCTCTTGTTCTTTTCGATCCCGATTAGGGTTAGGATATCTTTCATTTTCCACATTTTTGTATCCCCCCCTCATTTTTTGTCCTCAATGTTTTGATGTATGTTTTGATATATGTTTTGGTATGTTGTAAGTCAGGAGGGTTTTTAGTGGGTATGGTTGAGTCATTCGGTGAGTCCCACACGCTGGGAAAGTCATGTTGGCTCTCCCTAGTGCGTAACTGCATTTTCCCTACCTGTACGAGTTTTTAGGGCTCCAATGACCATTGTTGTCGTAAAGACGAGTCGTAAAGCCCCACAAAAAATCAATGCAACAACGTGTAATTTTTATAAAAATTAAAAATGTATTATTGTAGCGAGTTTGCGGGCAGTTCATCTAGATTATTCCATTGCAGCGCCCTATACCTTCAATTAAAGTCCAGATATACAGCAAAAGGCCAAAAATGTTTCGAACAATTTTTCCCCCATTTCTACATCAAATAAAAATCTGGCATAAAATATCGAAGTTTTCCATCCCATTTATTTGTGAAAGGTTACCCATTGCAATCCAAGAGAGAAAATAACAAAGTAAAACAGCCCATCAAATTTCAAAATTTTCACCGAAAGTGTTACTGTGAATTTTAATAACTCAGATCGGGTGTTCTATGCATTGTAATATATTTATAATATAGAAAATACAGTATCATATTTCTTTTAATATATATTACCGATTCCCGAGTACAAAATACAAATATTTTACACTTTTGTTTAGCTTTGTTTCTAAATTATTATTTTAAACATATTTACCGACACATCAAGCCATTAGCTCAACCAAGATGCTTCACAATACCTGGAAAGTCTTATTACTTCAAAGAATAATTTTGGGTAAATTGTATTCGCAGAAACTGTTGAATAGAGATAAATCAAAACAGGTAGGTCTAATTACAAAACTGTGTTTCTGGCATGAGAAATTCATGAAATTGAGCCTTATTTGCGCGCAAAATGGGTTGGCTTCGACGGAAGCATGAAGCAAAGAATTCCTTTACTGCCAATTTTTCTGGCATTCTCACCTGACCAATTTCAATTAAAGTCTAGGTATACAGGATATAAAATATGGAATAGACATCTTCGGAAAATTGGTTTTATAAATTCCTTCGATAAAGCGCCAACATATTTATTATTATTATTGTATTACTATGATTAATTTTTTTTTTCAATACCTCAAACTTTCTTCTGAAACAAGCTCTGCAGGTAGTTGTGGATATTGTGCTAAAGGAATTTATTTTTGTTCCTGTCTGTATTATTATTATTATTATTAATAATATTATTTTGTGGATGTTTTTACTCGTGTGACTATTAATAACGATCCTACTAGATCTGTTACATCAAATGGCTTTTGAAAAGTGTCTTCCCCTTCGTAAGACAGATGGAATTTTGTCGGCAATCACACACAAGCAGACAAAACTCAATTCACCATTATGATTTGATGTGAAAAGTTGAAAACATTGTGACTCGATATCATCCTACTAGAGATTTGAACAACGGAATGTGTCGAGAGGTTGTATCATCGAATTGCAAGAGTCAATGACATCGTTCCTAGAGAAGTTCTGAGTATACGACCAACTTGTGAACAGTACATTTCACTCTGCTCACCAAGCATTGTTTGTACAAGCGCTGACTTCACAGAGCAAGAAATTTGTAACCTTCCTTCAAGGGTAAACCAAGTCAAGAATATCTTCACTCAGTAATCACACGTAAGTATATTTTCTGCCTCTACTTAACTTCTGCTGATGATTAAGAAATTATTCTGTCTCAGAAGAAATCATTACCATCATATATTATCGCTCGTATTTACAACAGAATAAACGTCACCGTCAATTACTATGTGAAATAATTCCACTCGAATCCAAATATTGTAAATTGCATCCAAATCCCATTGTATAAATGAATGAATTATGTCACTGATTTTTAACCCTGTACGGCATTCGCTATGTAGATAAACGTTAGTGACCTTGTGAGATAGATATCGACCTCCAAAACAAAAATCGTCTAAAACCTAATTACTTTTGTTGTTTTTAATCGAATAATTATGAAAAGAACGATTTTAATTTTTGAATAATCACACTTTTTTTAAATTATAGCAAATATCTTAACGACAATTAAGGCACTAACATTAACAGTCGAATTTTTATCTCTAAGAAAGTACCTTATTGAATTGTTTAATAAACAATGAAAATCTACTTATAAAATAGCGAAGAACATTTTTGAGACCAAGTAAAATAGTGAAAATTTTTACAATACCTCTCCATTAAAATAATAAGTGGTATTTGGGCTCAAAACGTGTAGGTTAACATTCCATTGAATCAACAAAAATAATATTATTTTCTATCTACATATGATGGCACTTATTCACAATTATCGCATATTCCTCTTCCAATAACTCATAAATTTGATTGTTTTTAAACAACCTTCCATTTTCCATGAAGTAAATGAAAACTGTTCATATTAATAAATAAAAAAGCTGTCTCTTATNCACAGCCGGTACTAAGGTTACATGGAAGCGGAGCAGTGACGTTGCCCTAGGAACGGAATTTTAGACCAAAAACTGACGGGTTGGGTAGAAATCTACTCGACAAATGTAGTTTTAACTTAAGTTCAATTATTTTCTATTTTAATTTAATTACGTTAGTGCAATGCCATATTCAATAACGAACGAGCAGTTAGTTGTAATATTAACAATATTAAAGTTCATTGCTAATTAAAAGGAAGTCCTATGTAATGAACTTCCTCTCTAGCGTGGTGACTACTAGTATATGAAAATAAATTAAAATGATCAAAATAATTGAAGTCGTGTGTTAAAGAAGATAGGCAGCTCTCAACTTTACACCTGAAACATAGGGAAGGAAATCAATTTTTAGAAGATAGGGGTAGGAGTTATCGCAACTCAGTGAGAGCTTTGGGTGCTAATGGGATGGTGAGAATTCCGATCCTTGTGAGATAATCAAAACTTACTTTAAAATAATGGAATATATTCGTTGGATTAAGTGACCGCAAGTGTGTAAGTCATATGATCTCCTTGTGTAGACCAAAATTCTGCAGGAGATCGACTCTCCACGATTTCTTTAAGTTCCCCAAGATCAGTAATTCACATTACAAAAAATAAATTGAATACGACGTTCTTAAAAATACGTGTGTCATACTGACAACACAATGTTATACCCGGAGAGGAAATTGCATGCATTATGAACCTAAATAACATAATATTTGTTTTCATTTAACTGAGGCTGTTAAGTTTCAAGTCTCTTGGTATTCGTGATGAAATATCAACAACAATCATCGTAGCAGGCTTCACATTTATACAGTTTTATGATGTATATACAATATATTATGATACACAATACGGAAATAAAATTTGCACGATCTCTTCCTCTTTTTTAGGAATACATTAGTTGTTAAATTACAATTCACATTTTACATTTTCGCTAACTTCTAGCGTAGAATAAAATATAACTCTACACAGTATCACCAAAACAAACATATCTCTGATGTGCGCTGCCCGATGTACACAATCCTCACTGCAACGTTCTTGCGAGTTCTTGCAAAAAACAAATGGGCACCATGTCTTCTGAGGACGCAATATAGGCGTTAGCTGCACGACGGAGTACCGTAAAAGTAAACGGTTATAGGTTTCCGATCGTTTCTCCAGTCCCTAGACGGATTTCCAATCCACACGACGCCAGATCTTCAGATAGGTCGAAGTGTTAACAAAACGGTGTCGCTCATGATTACTATAAAAGAATATTGGAGGACATCTTCACGTCGTTTCTATGATAAGACGAACTTTTCTGTCAATGTACTTCCGTTCTAATACATCTACACATACATTGGTGAACTTGATAGCTCGACTACAAAACACAGTGCTAACACATTAGGAACCGTTAGGGATGAACATAAATAAGATGACACAATATGGACGTTTCAGTGAAAAATTCAAATTGACAAATTAGTTTCATTCAATGTTCATATTATATATTTTAATGTATTTACGTACATGGATTCTATCGTGCTAGCGTAAAACAAATAATATATAGATAAATGAGTACTTTGAAGTAAAAAATATCGCATCCAAAACATTAAATTTAATCTAAAAACATTAAATTGAAAAAAAAATCCTCGAATCAAAACCCCGTTATAGTAACAATTCCACTACCACTTTATAATTTAAAACTCTAGTACGATGTACTAATGAAACTTATTCCTCGGATAGTGACGGGAAAACGTTATTTTTTTCTAGGATCAAATCTGACTGATGTATGTATTAATCACTTTTCATTTCTAATGAAGTGAAATTTAAAAATAATTGAGAATAATAAATAAGAAATACATCTTAAAATCAAATCAGATCTATTTAAGGTTTAAAATAGTAATGAGCTCTACAAATGTGTGTGATTTTTGTGCAGATTCATAGATCATTGAAACGACGTATGATGCACAAAGATTGGAACAAATCCGTCATTTCAGTTCAGAAACATTACGTATTCTTTCCGTTGCGTCATCTCGATTCATCTTCCCAATTTCAAAATCAAACGTTGTTCATTGCTGCTCATATATCAGTAGTTCCTCCTCCTCAGTGAGACGATCCTCCTATTGACACGCTACGTTGTGGCCATTTCGAAGTTCATCCTGGTCGCTCCAGCTTCAAAGCTAGAATTCGGGTCACGTTTGACTTCAAATCGACGATGGCGTGCACCGTTGAAGTCTCCTTCATGAGGAAGAGCTTCACGTGGCTGGAAATGCAAGAAAATCGCAATACGCTGACAGTTATGGAGGAGGTAGATTTTTTACCAGTGAGAGATACGAGTGGAAGGAAAGGAGTTTCATTTTCCTCCTTTTTGCACGTACTTGAATCTCTCAAGTGTCATATCAAGCGGTCATTGCTCCGTAAATAACTTCATCAAAAGTATTTTATCACGAGTATTGACCGTTGCAATCCTCGGTTGCATTTTATCAAAAAAATGGTGTTATTGAAGATTGTTCTTTGAAAATCTATCTTCTCAAAAATATTCATACATTGAATTTCTCATTGGCCAAAAGGTAACGTAAGTCACACATGAAATATATCGTCTCTTAGAGTAAAGATTACTTTATGAAGACTTATTCATATAAAACGGAATTCATGAAACATTTTGGCGAGTGACATATAACACTTTAGTATCTTTCTTGTCAAAATTTTGCAGAAACGAGTATAACAGATAGGTTTCCCTTTTTTGCAAACATACTCCTAGCTGTAATTTTCTTTTTATACGGCTGGTCTCGCAGAATTGAATATCTTTTACTGTAACAAAAACCTATCTTGAAAATGTTTCACGCATGAACTACGGAATGGATTGAAATAAAATTCTCACGGTCACACACAGATGGAAATTGTCATCGCTCAAGGTTTCATTTTAATTCTTTTTTTCCACGACATTTTTGTAGACTTTTATATTTAGTATTCTACAGACAACGTTTACACCTGATAAAAATAAAGATTTAAAATATAATGATGGCATAACATAAGGTTTCATTTTGATATATCAGTGAGTGAAGTATAAATTAAAAATGGCACCTAAGGTGTTCACGTTTTTCTTACATCTAGTACATATTTTCTGTTGTCTTTAACGAGAATTTCCCAGTAAGTTTACGAAAAGAAACTAGATTCAAACAACCTATCAACAAACAAATGAATCTCCATTTAGTCGAGTAATATATCTCTGGGTGTTTGTACATTTTAGAATTTTCTGCTGAAGGAAACAAAAAGACATGAGTCGTTTCTGATTAGCCATTGTAGTGTCCATCCTGAAAATAAACAAGCGAGCATGACAATAGCGTCCTAAAGATGCGCCGCAACGTCTTCCTTTCTCACAAAGCCCTGGGATGATGCATTGGGAACGCAAAAGGGGAAGTTTGTTACCAACAAGAAATTCTATCTCACAAACCATTCTATTTCAACTACGATAGGTTCTAGTCAAGGTTTTCCCCTTATATTGTCCTTGCTACTTATTCCGTTCTGCCTCGAATATTTCTCGAATCAAATTTCAAAATCTATTATTTTTGTCGTTAAATTTATTATTCTAACAAATATCTCTGTGTGTGTGGTTTATTAACATTCGTGATCTGGAGGATTCATTTCTTCTTCAGTCGTTTATTAATCATGATTAGTCGGATTATTTCTAGATGAACACCAGTATATCATACATTTCCTAATATTTCCTCTAATTAATCCACACTTACTCGTCCATTCTCTGCTATTATCGCACTATTTTACTCTCAGCACGAGTACATACAAACTATTTCAATTTTTTCTCGAAAAATACTCACTCAACTCCATTATTCGCTGGGATGAACCCCATATTAATATTATAGCAGGAGTCTGGATGTTGAAGTATGATTGAAAATGCAATGATCTCTTTAGGATGTAATCATCAGCCTCCCAGCCAGCTGCTCACCCCCGCGTTCCGTCTGAATACGCCTCTAGGGCAGACACGCTTAAGCTGACACATATCACATTCAACTCCTTAAACTTAATTTCATTTCACTCGTCGTATTCCATATCTACTTTCATCCCATTGGTATTGGATCTGCTTCCACTTAAGCCATTAGGCATTGCGATACTACAAACAACATAATTATGGTGGAGAGTCTGGATGGGAGACAGTTGTCGCTTCAGATACAACCAACGCGTGTCTGCCCTAGAGGCGTATTCAGACGGAACGCGGGGGTGTCAGCGATCCGCCCCGGGCGTTAGCCTGTACGGGACTTCCAAAGGGATTGTAATATAAACACCATGTGAGCTTCAATATAGATTAACATTTTGCTATCAGACAAAGAAATTGCTACGCTCATTAATAAATACAATTATATTCCAATTTTGAACATTTTCAAACTTTCAGTTTGATATAAATATATGACGTGACTATTGTTTTCATCCTTTCGTGGCGTAGAACTTTGATTTCCATTTCGAATTAAAATTACATAGCGATTATATAAAAGTTGTCGTAAATTACTGACGACACGTACTAGAAGACGAATGTCTCACTTCACGTATAACTAAACGGAGCCTCTCCGTGGCTACGGTGTTAGCGTGCTCGCTCATCACCAAGTCAATTCCGGATGGGGCCAGAAATAATTTGTAGCTTTTCACATTAGTATCCCAGTTCATGTAGCTGTGACTACTGAAGAGCAAACCTTCCTTCCTCTATTCACCTCCTCGTAGTCACAATAACTCTATTACTAACAACGCCTATTGAAAGGTCCCACGTGGGCCAAGTTGTAGGTAAACCCAGCTAAGCGACCCACCTACCAACAATAGCTTCCCACTCAACTTCTACCTCCTATCGCTCCATGGCGATAAGCTTCAATTGCACGCTACATTTCCCATTTACAAATACTACAATGAAAAAAAAAACGGGAGTAGAGAACGGCCTGTTCTAATAACGCACAACAATTTTAAACGTTGCGTTCATGAACATAAACTCCCTCCTGTTCTCCCTCTCTCCTACTCTCTCTCTCTCTCTCTTTCACTCTCTGGTCATTGGTGCAGTGCAGTGCAGCCTCTGCTACTTTCTCGCCGTCGCCGTCTAAAACACTTGAGCATATTGACTCTTGGGAATGTCTCGCTGTTATTTAGGACGCAGTTGAGAAGTTTACTCAAGTTCTATCCTAGAGTAAGTTCTGAAGCGTATGTAAATGTTCTAGAGATCTCCACCCAAACTCGTAACTAGTTTTCATTTGTTACTTTCTCTTATGCAATGGTCTCATTACTTCTTACATACTTTCAGGTTCCAACTAAGGGTATAGAGAAAGACAAAAACAATAAAAAGTTTATTATTGCTCAAAACTTCCATATTATTATAAAGTTAAATACAATAATAAATATAAGAAATTAAAATAAGGCGCAATACAAATATTGTGCCTTATTAATACTATTTTTACATATTCATCAAGTCACATTATAGTCAGTTATAAATCAACTGCTAGAAAACATAATAAATGTCGTATAAAAACTAAAACTTTCGAACATAAAGTGAATATATTTAAAAACTTACGACTTTTTATGGACGAATAATATTTTTATTTTTTAAAAAAGAGATCAATAATGATTGAGCCGTACCCCAAAAACTCTCTGGTAGCTAGGAGAGTGGAATGTATCTTGATTGTAATAATTAAAATGGAGGACCACATGTATTACCATGATTTTATATCAAAACAAACAAAAAATCAACGAACATTCAAATATTGTTTTACAAAGAAATTAAAATAAAACACGCTCCCTAATAATACCACCAAAAATATAACCTAAACAAACAAGAAATCAATGGACATACACGTAAAATATCTAATACTAAAGTTTACAGCTATACACATGACATTAATTTAAATATAAAAGAGGCATGATTATGTACAACAAGGTTCAGTTAAATGTTACTGAATTCGTCAATGAAGGCAGATTAAATTGATCGTGAAATATCATACTGTTCGTTAGATTTTCACTGGTCAGTGAAAGGTATGTGAGCTCATAGTTACGTTCTTGTAGCATTTGCCGAAACTCATTTGGCATATAGCGTCCCAGGCCGTTGGAAGATGCAGGAGGCAGCGACGGTGTGTGGATCCATCAATAGTACGAGTATTTAAAGTTTATATGATCACATTGTTTCCATGATCACAATTAAGCCACGTTCACGACAGTTCCAGCTGGTCGCATCACATGGTTGCTGGAATATTTTTACTTCACGCACAACACGCTTCACAAAATGTTCATGACGGACGCCGTTATGACCCGATGTAGATTCGGCGAAGTCTAAAGAGAGAGTGAAGATTGAGCTTCTGAAGCTACGAAGCCTTCCTCACTAAATTGCGCTCCCGCACGAACACATTCCCGGGCAAATACATTATTATTGAATTGTTTGTGTGCAAATTAAAGAATTGACTCAATGTTACATTAAAATTCGTAAATTGTCATTTAGAATTTTCCATATAATGAATAAGTAATTTTATATATTTTGTCATCATGAAATGTCTGGATGAGCTCTCTAGTGGCAGATTGACGTACTTATGCCTTTTAGATATATTGATAGTATTAGATAATATTATTAGCTTCTGGTGGAGATGCACCAATGATAAAATTACCCAAACCACCCGCATAGTAAAAAATACTGCTTTAATTAAACGTTGCTCTCATTTTTAAGCATTAACCCCTCTGCGACTTAATTCGAGCATGACACGCCCATTCCCAAATTTTAAAATACATAATTAGCACAAAAATATTGATCAAATCAAAACGTGTAATAAGACCAAAATATGTCTGGAATAATAATCTTCATTAGCAACAAAGTATATTACACCAGTTAAAAAACTACAAATTAGTATTAAAACATTAATTTGAAAATGATTTGTATTAAAACATTAATTTGATTAATGTTGTGTTGAAAAAAACTGAAGTTTTGGACTCAAAGAGTATGATGACGCGCTCGCTGACTGGGTGCCGCCGTTTAACCTTCTGCTGACAGTTGATTCTGGATTTATTACTGTCTATATTCCATGAAAAATAATTAATATATTCCGAGCCAATTTTTGCCATGTTTTTTCCAAACATTTCTCTGATGATATAAAAGTATAGGAAATTTCTAACAATAATTCGAAGAGAAATGTTTTAATATTCATAAAGTAATTGTAGAAATAATACGTTTCTATTGTTTACGATTCGTATATTAAATTGTTTTATTATTTTGCCTTTAATAAGCAGTTTCACGATTTTTTGTTCACTTGTAAGGCAAATTAAATAATAAAATAAAAGGAAAATAAGAAAATTTACAACTCTTTTTTTCTCATTTGGAGCCATTTACGTGCAAATGCGTTCACAATAAAAATATTTATAACTCAATATTCACAATAAAATATGTATATTTATAATAATAATTCAATCACACGTTCTCAAAAATATTAATAGAAAAGCATGGATCAACTTGGGAGCTAGACGAAAGAGAGTTGGGTGATCTGAAGTGTAGTGGCGGTGCGACATCACAGGTTCTGTAGAAAGTTTTGGAGTACAAAAACGTAATAAAATCCATTATTTAAAAAAAATCAAAAGGAAGAGCGACGAGAACAAGCTTGAGCTGGAATATTTAGAAAGACAAGCGGCAAAATTCAATAAAATAACGTAATAAAATCCATTATTTAAAAACATCAAAAGTGGGAACCGGAACACGTGTTCTGGTAGCAGACAAGTTTGAACATGAATCTTTAGAAAAAAGAGCGTAGAAAATCAATACAAAAGGGAGCACCGAGAAAAAGAGCGGATGTCGGGGAATATTATTTCCCAAAGCAACGTGGATGTACATTTGCCACAAACGGCCAAAAAAGGTTCACGACACATGTCTCTTGGGACATGAGTCCTAAAGCAAAGAATCTTTAGAAATGTGAAATTTTGGGGCTATGGGTTCGGCAAAAACACACGATGGCAAAATTCAATAGGATGTAATAAAATTTGGGTTCAAAAAGGAGGGCCGACGCTCAGAACAAGTGCTAGTTAGAATGGGATGATGTTGAACGAACAGGGTACCGCGCCGCCTAGCAATAAAACAATAAAAGAGAGGATCTTAGGAATATGCCGCACAGCGCAGATGTGATTGAAAATAACAAAATGGCCGACATACCTTCGTCTATATGAAAGAATCTGGGAAGTAAAGAGAGTGGGTACGACCAATGAGAAATCACAGGGGGTGGAGCCAAGTCGCATGATTGGGAACATGAAAATGCAAAGGACATCTTTTCGGAAACTACCAATTAAAATCAAGAGGGGGGAAAAACCAAGGTCTTGTAGCAGAAACAAGGGATGATAAGAGGGGGAACGTCACGTGACGCAAAATTATCTATAAAAAATTAGGACACAGAAGAATGACGGGGGAGATGAGAAAAATTTTGGGAGAGTGTATTTCTGACAGTTGAGATGAGAAACATTTGGAGACAGTGAAAAATTCGCATCAGTTTAGTTGTTGAGACCAGACAGTGAAAAATTTGCAACAATTTATTTATCGAGTCAGCCAGTGAAAAATTTACGAGATTTCCTTTTTGTAGAGTGAGACGACAGAAAACGTGTGATTGAAAATAGCAAATAGGACTCGTACAGTTCAAAATGTTAGAACAAACGAGTGACGGATTCGAACAGTGCGAGGAAATAAGAGTTAATGAGCCAACAAAGGTCACTTCAGCCAATTAGAAAGACAGAGAAGGCATCGTCATTTCTTAGACAGTAGAAGGGAAGTTCCACTTTAATCCGTCAGAGGATATGCGAAGCGCACTCATACAGTGAGTAAATAATAATATTAAATGTTGCTAAAGACGAAAACAAATTAAGGCGAAGTGAGTCGGGAAACTCTAAAACGTGGCGGACATAGAAGGTGAATGGAATAAAAAAAATCGCTTAGACAGAAAGAAAAAAAATTAACATTAGTGTGGCACGAAGAGCGAGACCTTAAATCATGAACACAAAATTGAACAGGTCTTCATCCAGTCCGACATCACGAGACATCTTGGGTAGTGTGTAAGAGTGTAGAAGGGAATTGTTAATGTTATTTGGGCCTTGTAAACTACAAATTGTGATATAAATGTCAGCAGGCCGTGTGCTACAATTAAAGTGATTAATTGTGAGGAGAGGGTAAAGAACAGAGGAACCTCCAATTAAGAAGACGAGTGGTGAGTACCATGTAAAAAGACGTTCCAAGCGCGCAGTAGGCGAAGTTATGTGTAGGGTCGTAACTATTTTCCAGTGTATTGTGTATTATTTAAATAAGTGTCAGTATGAATAATAAAATGTTTTGTTTGTTGCTCGAACACCAGATTATTGTGTTTTCATTATGAGTGACTCCAATAGGAGTGAGTATTCGGTTCCCTCCCCTTATTAATTAGTTAGAATTTTTTATTTTAAAAAATTGTTCATAACAATTAAAAAAATTATTGTTAATAACAATCAGTAAAGTCACAATATGGATGGGATTTTAATATCAGGATATTAAACTGGGAAAGTAAACGGTACATGTCCGAAATGATGCACATGAAAATCACAATGGGGAATTTGAACTTACTTAGGGAAACAGAATTGTGTTTTAAAAATGCTATACTTCGTTCAATTAAATCAATTATCTCGATAAATTATAATCTACGAGGTACGATATATGCGTGGTCGTATAAAATCACAACATTGATTTACCTCGTGGAAGATGATATGTATTGATTAAAATGTAGAACGACCTTGTTAGAGCAGACAACTTTTTATCTCACATCAACAGCACATTAGTTCCACCTGAAAATTAGTAGTAACTAACAGTTAGTACTAATCATGGTACGGCGTAATACATATTTGTATATCATTTTAGACAACTGAAGATGTCTCTCACATAGAGGCGAAGCGTTGTGGTTTGTTTTATTTTACAAATGTTTCAAAGATGAAGAATTTTATTTTTGTATGAAGTGATGTGAGGTAAAGAAATTATCAGCTCAAACAAGTTCGTTCTACACTTTAACAATTCACTATTAGCAAATGTGCGACGAACTATTTCAATAAAGTTTATTGTCTAAGTGGAATGTATAAACGCGATGAATGGACCAAAAATATTGACCTCGGGGTCAAGTATTTCCACAGGACTGAAGGAACCTCATAGACCACAATTCAAAGCCTATATTCATCTCTCCCGCACATATTTGCATAATTTCTGCAACTTGGCTCCTCAGTCTGGTATTACGGTGGAGTGTTTACGAGGGAGCGTCAGAACGTAATATACTGAGCCGCAAAATTCAACGCGCCGCTGGAAAATGGGCTGAGCGGGAAATAATGAGAGCGAGCGAGAAGTGACGAAAATTCGAACTTTACGGGTGAGATTAACGTCAGCAACGTTAAAGGATTGTGTTAAACGTTTTTTTCCTGAAGCAATTAGTCACGAATTACGAACTAGTACCTCGGGGTTATAGTTATTTCGATGTGTAAATGTATCGTGCAAATATGGTGAAGTATTTAGTACACACAACTCCCAAACCCACAATCAGGAAGGTGTCGTCATAAGTAATAAGACATAATATGCTACGGTATGAAGTTACCAAAATTTAATAAAACTTAAGTGAGGTAAAGCAAAGTGAGCACCTAATTGTTTTTACGCAACACAAAACACGATGTGGGTAATTTATTTATTTATTTTATGCCTTTTGGCGAGGTTCAGGTCATGAGGTCTTCCACCTAACCGTTAGATTTGGAAAAGGGAGTTGGGAAGAAGAGATGTTCGGTTGCCAGGGAACGTAATGGTACCGAGCCGACATTTGTCTGGAGTAAGTGAGGGAAACCCCAGCTGAAAATCTTATTTAATGCGGCCGAGTAGAGTTTGAACCCACACTCTACCGATCAGCGGGATCGTGGAGACGCTACTATTTATGGATCAATTATTTAAAATTTCCAAAAAATGGGAAAATTATTTCAAAAGAAAGGTTATCACCAATAAAAAGTGTCAATAATTAATAGTTCGTGAAAGTTTCTTATTTCAATTATAAAAGTATTCCGCTCAATCATGGGTTAATATAAATGGCTTAGTATAAACGTTTCAGGTGAAAAGATACAAGCGAGAGATATGACAGTCTGAAAGGTAAGATCCTCGAATGAAAGAAAATTACTTTCGATGATTTTCTTCGTAAGGTACTATTTTCAAACATTTCGAATTTTTGTCTTTTATGAAAAGAAACCTCTACAATAAATTATATTCCCTTTTCTAAATCCCATGATGGTGTGAACAGAATTAAGACATTGAAAGAAGCATGAATCAAGTTTCAAAAAAGGAATTTTTACACAAGAACTACACTGAACTTACTTTGAATAATATTCCATTTAAGAATTTTCACAGTATGATATAAGATATCACACTGAGAAAATTCTTAAATGGAAACTATTTTATTATAAAATCAAGTTTGTAGGATGAATTACATAGAAAACTACTACCACAATTACCAAGAAAACTATTTTCTATGAAAGGATCTTCTTCACTCATAATGAAACATGAGAAACGTATTTGTCATAAGTCTTTTATTTCTATTTCTGATTAATAACTTGTTTTCAGAACTTTACTAACTGAAATGTATTTTTCTTCATTACGCTGAATAAGTAGAACGACACACTTTCTAATTTTTCTTTATTTTACAAAATTTACGATTCATATTGTGAGTCAAATTTGAAGGTCGAACGTCTTCTTGTTTCACGGAAATTATCACGATAGATCTTGTAGTTAACATCTTTATGGGTTATCTTTGCCATGATTCAATGACTCAATCGTAGTATTTGCCCTAATAACAGAAAAATTGATTTATGAGTGTGACATAAATAATAAGATAACGAATTAATAAAAATTAGAGATATTCTATAAAGAACTCGATTTAAAAAATGTCAGGAT
Source organism: Laupala kohalensis (assembly GCA_002313205.1). Taxonomy (NCBI): domain Eukaryota; kingdom Metazoa; phylum Arthropoda; class Insecta; order Orthoptera; family Trigonidiidae; genus Laupala; species Laupala kohalensis. Next base: position 83,086 of record NNCF01139583.1, read on the forward strand.
GTGACACATTATTTAGTTAAATACTTTATTTTTATTTTATTATTTCAAATCAACAAACCATACTACATTAATGTAAGTTATAATTCTATGTAATACTAACCTATACATGTTCTTTCAAGCAATGGTGTTAAATATGGAAGCTGTGTCTTTGCGACAAGCAACTTCTCGCTGAGAGACTACTGGTTTTCAAAGTTTTCCTCAGTTCAGTTGAGAAAACGGTAAAATTAATTAAATACGATTGAATTATGCTACCGATTTTGCACAAATATTTGTGAAAAAAATTTTTACTTAATCGCAGATGACTGGACCTTACATATAATAGCAATTGGTGTGAAAAATTGTCTCACAATCAATTGCAATCAGAGAATAAAGATACAGTTCGAGTATGGGAATGATGTATCATTTCGGAAAGGGGATCATCACAGAGTTGTTGCATATACTATTAGATTTGGCATGACCTCAAGTTTAATCAATTTTAGAAATATAGGGCACTTGCTATATGTATTGATTTTCAATGTATTTCGAGTAAATCGGAAAATTAATCTAATAACTCGTGTTAATAAGCATTAAAACGGAGTAATTAAGCATTACTAATCGTGGGGATTATTGGGGGTGTAGTACAACGAATTGTAATACGATAATATTTTTATATGCACCAGGCCAGTACTATCAACGTCATCTACATGATATATTGGAGCGCTGCTTCATTAATTGATATGTGAAAATGCTACAAAACTAATTATCGTAATTACCATTCACTGTAGTTCAATGCATCGCAACATATAAACATAAATTTTCTAAAAACAAATGTTTTATTGAAATCTTTTGTAAAATGTCGATAGAAAATGGGTTATTCAATTCTCCGGTTTTGTGCGCTCACCCAACTGTTCTGTCAATGAATGCACCATCGCAATGTTGGAATTCATTTCTTTTGTGCGCAGCAACTGGAAGTGAAAGGCTAAAACATCAATTTCATTCCCCCATATTCTCAAATATCTGCGTTTATAGCGGTAAATTCTCATCAATACATTGCAATTTTCCGTGAGATGTGGATTAATAAAGAAAAATAAGTAAATAAACACAATGTATTAAAATGCAAGTAGTCGATTTGAGAAATAAAAAATTATGTCTAATATTATAATGGCCAAAAAACGAAAAATTAGAAGAAATAATTCAGAGATGTTGCCTCTTCGTGATTTTTACTTACGCTGCGGCAATAACTGAATTCAGTAATTTATTTTTTCCCTCATTTTTTATTTATAAACATAGAAATCTCCTAGATTGCCCTGAATCTCACTGCCAGGTAACAGATTATAGATTAATTGTGTTACGTTGAATGAAAATGGGAGACGGGACCGGGGTTCGAACCCGGGACATGATCTCTGCGCGCTCATGCACTTACCGACTGCGCCATCCCGTTCGCCTCCTGGGCCCGTCATCCATCCTCATTCAACTTGCGAGACCCAAAGACCTCTGAGGTGGTCTCGTAGAGACTAAATTCCTCATATGAGGCGACTCCCTTGGGAAGTACTTTATTTGGGTAGCATTTTTCCATTTCTAGTTCACAAACATAGAAATCTCTTAGATTGCGGTGAACCACTCCGCCATGTATTTATGTTACGTTGAATGAAAATGGGAGACGGGACCGGGGTTCGAACCCGGGACCTTGATCTCAGCGCGCTCATGCGCTTGCCGACTGCGCCATCCTATCCTGGCGATGAGGTTCACCGCAATCTAAGAGATTAGATGAGCAGTTTAGTCTCTACGAGACCACCTCAGAGGTCTTTGGGTCTCGCAAGTTGAATGAGGATGGACGACGGGCCCAGGAGGCAAACGATATGTCGCAGTCGGTAAGCGCCTGAGCGCGCTGAGCTCAACGGTCCCGGGTTCGAACCCCGGTCGCGTCTCCCATTTTCATTCAACGTATCATAATTAATTTATAAACATGTTTGGAAAATTCGCAACAATAATTGATGCAGTGTTTCTATTGGCCTTACCTGTTTTTTTCCTCTGTTGCCACTAAAAAATAGAATTTCACGAAAATAAAAGTACATTCCTATGGGTGAGTTAAAATGTAATATAGCGTTTTGTCTCTAATTCCTCACAATTCAACCAAATATTCATAAATATCCATCCAAAGGTATGGACTTGCATTATCTACATACTACAGACATTCAAATTTCCACAAACGATTCAGTGATGAACGTCTTGTAGTTGTTGAAGGTGCATATATACATCTATATTAAGTTCTAGCGGACACATCTGCAACCTCCGATGAAAGCGGAGTTCCACATCGTCGGCAATGCAACCACGATCTTTTTTATTTTTTTTACCGTTTCACACTTTCCACTGCTCTTAAAACGATCTAGAAAATGTATCTTTCATAATTTTAGACAAATTCGGGAAGTTTTATTTTTTATCAATGATTCATTCACGTCGATGAATTCAGTATTATTATAATACAAACATTTCTATGGCACGAATCCCAACAAGTTGATAAATTACTTTCCAGGCAGCGCTAGTCTTGACAGTGTTCTTCCATAGACGTCGGACTTAGCGTTGGAGAACCTGATGTAGACACCAATTTGTAATTTTTCCCTGGTTCGGTATCTCCGGTGTGATATCTCTTGTGACGCTGGTTCAATTCCCAGTTGATCCAAGGTATTTTCAGAGGAGGACAAAGCGAGTTCACCAAAGGTTTTTTCGAGGTAATCCTGTCCCCTTTACCTTCCATTCCACCACAACGTACCCTTACCTCATTACACATTATCAATTACCTCATTATCAAATCATCCCTGCCGTTCCCGTCATTAGGATGCAGTCGAATATCACAACCAAGGCACAGAGGAACTCGGTACTCCCTGGGCAATGTACACTGTTCGAAGTTCTCATACATAAGCAATTCTGACACGATTTCAATCATTCATTGCAACAGCGCTTAATATAGTTCTGATGAGCATTAGAATGTAAGAGAATATATCTTTCTATCTATGTTTTTGATTTATTTTTACTATAAATTTATTCATTATAGATTTTGTATACACATTTTTTCACACGATAGGACATGGATATGTTTTAAATCAATGAAAAATTTTCATTCTTAAACTATATGTGGAAATCACTCTCGTAGGTTGCCAGTCACAAAATTATATTATAGAGTACAATTCTCGTTCTTGCCTACTTCTATCAGAATGAGATTCTAATACCGCTCAAAATCATATTCTAATCTCAGTTATAAAATAAAATGAAAAAAATCATTTTGAATTGTGGATACTTAAAGTTCAGGAATTACTAAGATTTTTTTAGACGAATATTCTTACAAAATACCACAAATAATTTTTTTATGGCGATGATAGTTTTAATGTTGTATTCTACATTTTAACTCAGAGTAAGTCAACACCAAATAAATGCGAGTTATAATCCCAGAAAGCCAAGTGTTATAATAATAATGACAAACACAAATGGTGAAAATGTATCCCTAAGAATTCTCAGGGATGCTTACCTCAATTCTCGGGATTGAAATTCATTCCTCCAGGACAATACAAAATTAAAATGTCTCCGGCCATTGATCGCTGTGAAAGATAAAGGCAAGACGGGTGATAACTGTGATGGATTAAGAGAGTGGAATATGCGGAGTGCACCCCATGATGTACAATTCTCTGTCCACCTCGTGGATTCCCTCTCACGATTTCCCAGCAGACAATTTATCTTCGTCGCGTTTCGACTGAAGGTGGCTACGAGTGCGGGACCGGAGATTGGAGAAGAGCTCGACCGGACAGTGAAGCGCCAAATGAACCACTGTGAAAAAGGATCCTCCACGTCTCTTTCGAATGGAAGTTCTTACAAGGGAACGTTTAACTAGTATTTGCTTTTCTTCTGCTGAAATGGACAATCGATTTTCGTTTTTTTTTAATGAAGCGTAACATATATAAGAATAATACTACTATACGTGAACATTTTTATAACAAATAGTCTGACTAGAACCAATGCAGTAAAATATGTTTGTAAGCTCAAAAAGAAAAAAAATTCCTAATGACCCAAAATTTGAATTACCAACCCAAAGTTTTATAAAAAGTCGTTCCATTTGGATTAAGCGTCACATTTATGATAACATAATAAGAACTACAGGAGAAAACGGGTAGAAATATTAGGGTTCAACTACACGTAATTTCTAGTTAAGAGCTAGGAACCAACCCGATGTTTCTATTCTCTGACAATAAGGACTTTAGCCCCAATTACATAGACAGTCAGTATTTACTAGGTACGTTCCGATACGAGCTGATACAATTCATTCACCAATAGTCGCATAATTATTAATCCCTAGTATCATTTTATTTGTGAATTCGAGATTGCGTGCGTAGTATTGACGTCCAAGTATGGGAGATCATTAAGTTGCAAGACTTTGATGACCGAAGATTATACGCCTGATATTGTTCAACGTAACATCCTGCTAAAGAGTCGCATATGTTCGAGGCAACTGAGGGGATTTAGAATAAAAAATTTTAATTCGGGGACAGTGAGTATTTCCTACTTGAGGACTCTGTCCCTATGACTATAGAATAGATTAATTTTCGAGGAACATTGCTTTAGTAGAACAGCATCTCTTTTAAACGTAGCGTCGAGGAAAAACATTTCTGGACTGCTGGAGTAAGACGAGGGAACTTCGGTGAGATTGCCAATTGAAACCAAGAGTGATCATCATGTCTGAATACCGACGTTCATTGTTGTTGTCAGTAAGTAAAGTATAGTCTAAATATGTATTTAGTTATCTTAACGTGAAAGACTCCATAGCATTTGATTTCATATTATTCACGTAAAACCAATTTTGTGATTAAGGGAAAAATATTCTGAATGTTTTCAAGTAAAACCAAGGAATTTAAATTCAGTAACTTGAATACTAAAGGACTATAATAGTAAATTAGCGTAAAGATATTCACGTAAATAACTTCAATTAAAATTGTATGAAATTTTTTTAAACATTGTAATGAAACATGCATTTTTATTCAATAATTTAAAAGTGATAAGACTAACTCACGGCACGCAAAATTGTGACACTGAAGTAAAAACATGTTTGTAATTAACCGTAAACTCGCATCAAAAAAATTACTATTTATTTGTTTTCTTCTTCAGCAAATGCGAAATGTCCAAGGAATCTTTAATAATTGTAAAAAAATGTTTAGTATTTAAACTATTGGTATATTATTCTTGAAAATGTGTAATATTTGTAATACTATCCTAATCAATTCACGATCATTTCCAATATGAATCAGGTGGATTTTAGACAGATTTCTGTTTTAGGAAATAGTCTCCAAAAGTTTAAGAATGTATACCGAGATCTTTAATTTAAATGTTTATATACTTATATGTCACACAAAAGGCTTTCATGAACACAATGATTCAACAAGAAACGGAAAAGTTTATTTAAGTGAATTCAAAACTATATTTATAACCTCTTATAAGTACAATTTTTCAGTTGATTTGTATATTACAAATAATCATGTTTATTGTTATATTTCTAAAATCATTTTTAAAACGTTTCAAATACTGCAAAATATTCAAACCAATTTCAACACATTCTCTATGACGCGTAGATAAATAGAGATAATGAATTTTCTCGACAGAGCAAGTAATATTAAATTTATAAGTTATTAAATTATTTTGTTCATTAATTTATTAATAATATTCTAAAACATTAAATTGGAAATTTCCAATGAATGAATTGGAAATACATACATTTTCAAATCTAAGCGTATGAGTAACAGTATTAGATTTCATGGCATGTTCAGAAATACCACATACATATTCATCCCATATACACACTTTCGTATGTAAATCTTGCATAACTGAGGTATTATAGTTAGTTATTCAGAATATTTCTTCCCGTTGAAGCAAATTCCTCTCCCTCTGTGTTTAATGTTGATTGCACGCCGGAGAGCAGCTTTCTCGGTGATTACAGAGCCAAGATCTCTTCGATCGAAACCTCGCAGTCCTCGTCCATATGCTTATTTCGAGAGCAATATGCGCGATCCATTCTGAGATAGTGGCTGCCGCACTTCCCGTAATGGAACTCACCTCTCCCTCTCTCTTGTATCACAGTGTAAATTCACGACCGATACAAAAGGATTCGAACGCTCATTCATTGGAGGATACTTTACAATTTTTCTTCATTTCCTTGGTTAAATTAAAGAAAATATCCATCCATAATAATATATAAATGCGTAACGCGAAAGCGTGTCTGCCTGTTTGCTACCTGGCCCCACTAACCACTAAACCGATGATAATGAAACTTGGTAAGGAGATAGTTCAGATGTCCCGAGTGAACATAGGCTAAGTTTTATTTTTATTTAATGTGTGATAAGAAAAAGCATTCTGTGACAGCATATGTGTATCGGAAAATGTACCTAAATTATCGAAATAGAGTTATTAAAAATAGAAGCGTTCAAGTACTTCAAATTAACAGATTAATTTAAGAAGGAAAGAAATAAATCATATCACATTTAATGGATTATTTGTTTTGTGCATTACACAATGATTAAAAAAAGTCATTAAATCGTAAAATTTCGAGGAATGGTTTGGATTTTACGAGAGTTTTAATGAATTGGTGCAAGCCTGGAAGCGAAAATTCGACCGGTGCGGATCCCGCGAGATGTGTATAATGTATATGTTACGCATAAAACCCGAATTCGGTCATTGGTCAGAAAAAACGACCAAAACTAGTTTTGGCAGATGAGTTTTTGCCATAACTAGTTTTGAGCGTTTTCAAAGTGCTCAATACTAGACCTGGAAAAAGAGAATCGTCCAAAACTAGTTTTGTCCTCTCAACAATAATGAAACTTCGATGCCAATTCCTTTGTTTATAGTATTTAGTAAGGATCAAATGTTATTTTCGTAAAAGAGGTATAACAGAAAATGGTAATTACGCGCATTTGAGTGTTTTTATGTTCAGATAGGTATAAAAGTATTCATCCCGATTATAATACAAGCTTTTATTTAACTTGCTCCGTTCCATGCATGTATGTGTGTGCAGTTTGCATGACAATAGATTATGATATCATTTTAGGAAAATCTACCCTAAGTGAGTCAAATGGGGGGTATGCATGTATTTATGTTGTCCATCCTTTTTCAAATTCGTAATTTTATTTTTCGGCCACGTCCAAGTTTCCAATCGAGCTGTAATTTTACACATATGTGTATTTTTCATGACAATAGATGATTGTGGTACGATTTTATGAAAATCTATCTATACGTGGGATGAAATGAGGGTATGTATGTGAGTATCCATAACTCCAGAATGCTTGGAGCAATTTGAACCAAACTTGGGAAACAGATGACTAAGTATCTGACAACAAGCACCGTGGGAACAAGACAACACTGGCACTTCCAGGAACGGGGTGGACAGGGGGTGACATGTAAAAATAATTGAAAAAATATTTGATTGGAAACTATAGTTTTCGGCACCGTAGAGATGAATAAGGACAACCCCAATAAAGTCACCATTGATCCACAGGTGAGATAGTTTGTTCTTAGCACACATAACGGAGACGGTGAGAAGTTAAAATAGTCCTCTCAATGCAACTAACCCCCACGGTCACCCTCTATAAGGGAAATACGTCCATTGGGTAAAGGGTGAGAAGGGGATGAAATGTAACAATTATTGAAAATGACCGCTATTAGTTTTGAGATCAAAGTTTTAGGGACCTCTGAAACAAATAGTGATATTTCCGATGACACCAAAGTCCACGATAACATCTTGGAAAAGGAATGGAATGGAAAAATTTAAATACTGAGGATTTTTCCAGAAATTTTTAAGTTGTTTTTATGACGCTCGACCCCTTTGATTTTTTAATTAATATTTCAAATTTTAAAAATATCTATGTTTATGCACCTTCTAAGTTCTTGCGCATATAATGAGTGACCAGAGAAAGATATTTTGTATATTTTTACTTGCTTCATTTTCAATTTTTATTTTATTAGCGAAGTACTTTGTAAATAAAACTAATTTTAGAAAAAGTTCTTTTACGTTTATTTTATTGAGAGTTTAGATCAAATCGTATTTTACTCGATATAGCGAGTCAGATTGTTGCACATTCACATATGGAACCACCTCGCTCATTCGTCAAGCTACTGACGAGCGAAATGGCAATCATTTTGTTGTATTTTTAGATAATTCTATTTTAATTCTTTTATAATTTTTATTAGAAAATGAAANCACACGAACTAATTGAGATATGTCTGTACGTAACCATTGTAATTAGATTATCTAATAACGGAAATATATATTTTTTTATATTTCATTTTTTAATGGTCACAGAGGTTATAAATCTCAAGTTTTCGTCGTTCACTCTAACGGCATTGTATTTTATTTTCGCTGTATCTCGTGAAATAATTTGATTCATCATTTTTGTATGTAAATATTGTGAAATCAAAGATATAAAAATAATTTCTAGAATTTTTCATTCTATTTGAATTAAATTTGAAATGTATTGTAGTCTCACGTTGAAAAGATTTTTTCATAATTCTTATTTTAAAAAAGTGAATTATAGTGAAAAGTATTTTATTATAACTTTTGCGGTGTCTCATCTATATAAATAAAAGTTAAATGCTGTTCGCTGGTATGTACATCACTTGAGAACGGCTGTACCGATTTG